>PVLA01009489.1:0-74447 GCA_004027455.1 Hydrochoerus hydrochaeris | reverse complement strand
TTTAAATGTAACATTTGAAATGTTATAAAAAAAAACCCCAAAAACTTAAAGCCTCCTTTTAAATATAAAGGTATATATCTTGATTATTTTCATGACCCTCAGGTCTTCCCTGATGTCAGGTCCATTATATTCCCTTTCTTTTTTGAAGACTTTGCTTAGTACATGAATTTTTATCATGTTATCTTATTTTTACACAATCTTAATCATATAGTCACATTAATTTTTATTTAATTTTAATTTTTTACATATTAAATGGTGATAAAATATGTTTAAAACATAGGAGATTTAGTCACCCTATAGTGTTAAAATTGTACTTAAGATCCTAGGAAAACCTGCAGTCTTTGTCAGTCCTGGCTCTCCTCGTGATGCCCGCCAGGGTGTACCTTTATCTTGCTCTTTACTCTCTTTCTTGGACCAAGCTGGCTTTACCCAGCCATTTTCCCCGTCACTCTTCACTTTTACTTTTTCAAATAAACTTTGTCACTGCTTTTTGCTGAAAAAGAAAAAAGAAAAACAAACAAACAAAAAAAATGTGGTCATCTATGACTTACAGTACAGTTTATAGAACAAAACAGTGAAATTTTGTTTATAGGTAAGAAGAGTCAGTGTCCTTTATTTTGAACCAAGTATTTGACACATTCCTTTTGAAAATAAAACACTGTATATTGTTGAAATATTAGAAAAATGTCTATTTTTCTTCAAATATTATAATGGAGTTAACTAATAACAAGAAGGCATTAATTATTGAACAGTAATACTGTTAAATGTTGAGTTAAAATCCTTTATACTATTGACTTTTCATAGTATGCAAAATTGAAATAGAAAGCGATAGGCTGTGACTAAAACTGTTTTCATGTCATGACAATATTCAAAAATTACCAATGGAAATTTAGCACAAGCTCAAGCTGCTAACTTGCTGGTATTTTAAAATGATGTTGTAATATAAGAATACTCAGGAACCAGCAGCATAAGTTCAAAACCCTGCATGAAAGCACTTTTATTTCAGGTCTGAAACAAATGCTAACAATTGTTTTTCATAGAACAATAAACACCAATAGTTATTTTTGTTTTCCACTTATTTTCCCCATCTTATTGCTATTGATTTTGCTGTCTTTTACCAGCACTCAGCTGGGGTCACGTATGTACGTGTGTACTGAAGAAAACCCACCAGTATTAAGTTCAGTAAAGGTCTCTTGCTTATGCATGTGTGTCTACAAGTCAGAGCATTGTTTTGTGTGGATGATGACAGTTACCATTAATAAGATATAACAAAAATGTAATTGGATTTTTGGAACATATAAAAAGAGAAGAGGAAAGGAAGAGAAGTAACCCTTAGGAGATAAGTACTAAGAATATCTGAAAACTCAGGATAGATATAATTTTATACATTCACAACAATCTACAAATCATTACTAGTGTAAATAAAAACAAATTAACACATAGGCACAGAATAAAATATAATACATGCCATAGAAGAAGCAGGAAATGATTTATTGATATAGACTGTTTTCTGTAATTGCTCTTTCTCATTTTCATTGATTTACCTTCATCCGTACACTTCTACTCTGTACTCTTCTAAATGATGGGCAGAATGTTGCACCTGGTGCTTTGAAGACTTCTAAATTGGACAATGATACCAATGAGTCACAGTGACTGAGATAATGACAGAGTTAAAAAAATGGTATAAAAATTAATTCTTAGTGAATTCCATATTTTACCACATATGAATGGTAAGCTGAATGATTTTTAAAATGTTTCTGTCACAAAAGAGAATATGAGATGTATATATGTGAACATTTTCATGTCAAATAGTATATGAGGAAGATACCAAATCAAATTTAGTTAATTGTGAACACTTTGTAGCATAGTTTTTATATTGCATCATTCATGTTCTCTTGTCTTTCCTTTCCAAATCCTATTGCACTTCCTTGGTTGTTTTATTTTTACATTTTAATATTATATTCTAGTAATCAATAGCCATATTTAGTATAAACTTTAACTTCACAGTATATTGGATCCTGAATTTATTTGTTAATTTTAATAAAATTGCCTGAAAATCAGTACACTGAGTTTGAATATTATTGCCTCTGAAAAGGAACATTGAAAAATAAATAACAATTTGGCACTGATGCACTCCATGTCTCCCTGGGACTTTGGCCCTCACAGCCACTTGCTTTCTACATGAGTCCAGCCACCAGTGAGGAATCCCACACTGCCCTGGGACCTTGGGCTGCACTGTCACGTGCCCCTGCATGCCCTGCAGAATGCATGCTGTCCTGGGACCTTGGCCCATGCAGCCACACACTTTCTACATGATTCCAGTCACCACTGAGGAAACCCACACCACACTGGTACCTTGGCCCATGCCCAGCAGATGCCCTGTCCCAGGACATCTGCTAGCCCTTTTGGGACACTCCCTATCATACCTCCGTGATCTTCACTGCCATTGATCTTCAGCTCCCACCATTATACCAAAACCTGGGACTGTGTTAGCTTGAAGGTAGATTCAGTAACTGCCTCACCCAAACAGAAGATCTCAGCAGGCTTCAGTCAGTGTGATGAGTATGCCCCTAAAATAGAGGTGTACAGTGGGTATATAGGCCAGTAGTAAAGCTCCCACCAGCTAACTGTAAGACCTAGGTGAGTCTGACAAGAGTGTGGGTGACCTCTTCCTGCACAGAGAAAATATCAGGCAGGGTGAAGAATGTGTCAATAAGGACCCATCCAACCAACTTGGAAAAAATCAAAAGGGCTTATGAGACACACAGACACACAATAGGGACACAATAGGGCCAACACAAACACTATAGACAGGGAGATCTGGTGACCTGGAATAACCTGAAACTAAAAGAATAGCAGGAACAAAAAGTTGACCTGCATCAATAGTACTAGGCTTGTCAGCCCAAGAGGAATATAGGACTCACCCAACAGGCTCTGCAGTGGGAAGTTAGATGACTGGCCCATTTATTAATTGAGAGACCCAGCAACTGAACAAACATCAACCTTACATTAGGACCCCAAGATACACACTACCAACAGTTGACACTAGTGGGATTGAAAGGCCAAATATTAATTTGAAAGAGGAAAATGGCAAAAGGAAAAAGCAAAATGCAATCTCAAACATCTAGTCCACAAGTAGAAAGTATAGGAGACATTGAAATAGAGGACTTCAAAAGTAACACAATGGAAATGTCTGAAAAGATAGTGAAAATAAAATCAACTCCATGATGCTATTGAGGAAAACAAATTAGGAGTACTTTCCCATATAAAGATAGAAATAACAACCTTAGTAAAGTTGTTGCTGAGTACAGCTAAAGAAGAAATAAAGAAAAAAGTACAGGAGCATGGAAACTGATTGAAACCTTGAACCAACAATATAGAAAAGAAGCAGAATTCATGAAACAAACTCAAAGAGACATCCACGAAACAAAAAAAAATTATTGAAGTCTTGCAAAACCACCTAAAGGAAGCCAAGGATAGGATTTCAGACTTTGAGGTCAGGATCACAATTAGTGATCATGAAAGGATAAAACTTCTAAAAATAACAAAGTAGTATGAAATGACAATCCAACAGCTACA
The DNA here is from genome assembly GCA_004027455.1 of Hydrochoerus hydrochaeris. Taxonomy (NCBI): domain Eukaryota; kingdom Metazoa; phylum Chordata; class Mammalia; order Rodentia; family Hydrochaeridae; genus Hydrochoerus; species Hydrochoerus hydrochaeris. Next base: position 70,868 of record PVLA01009489.1, on the reverse strand, counting down.
AGATGATGCCAAGAGTAATAACGTAAGATTAATAGGCATCAGTGAAGAGGCAGGAGTCAATGCAAATGATATAACTTAAATATTCACAGAAGTAATAAGAGAAAATTTCTCTAAAATGGGGGAAAAAACTGATATACAGATGATTGAGGCATATAGAATGCCAAAGAATCACAATCAACATAAATCTACACCAAGACATATAATAATTAAGATCCCAGATATATAGCATAAAAACAGAATACTAAAAGCTATTAGAGAAAAGACACAACTCATCTATCAAGGAAAGCCCATTAGATTCACAGCAGACTTTTCAGCACAAACCCTCAAGTCAAGACAAGCTTGGAGTGAGGTATTTCAAGCCCTGAGAGAAAATAACTTTCAACCCAGACTGATGACCCAGCAAAACTTTCATTCAAATTTAATGGAGAAACAGGATACTTCCATGACAAAGAACAACTGAAGAAATTCACATTCACCAAACCAACCCGAGAAAGAATATTTAAAGACATACTAGACAGAGATAAAAATGACCACAATCCCCAGAAGAACAACAGAAGGAAGCCATCATGTAGGACAAGGAACTAAATGAAGGGGTAAAGCAGAAAGCAAACAACTGGATCAAACAAATGGCAAAGTTGAGCTAGTACATATTGGTTATATCCATAAATGTAAATGGCCTCAATTCACCTATAAAAAGAAATAGACTGGCAGAATAGATCAAGAAACACAGTCCAACAATATGCTGTACACAAGAAACATAGGGAAACTCATAGATTAAAGTCAAAGCATGGAAAACAGTGTTCCATGCAACAGGAACCCAGAAAAAGGTAAGGATAACTATTCTATTTGCAGATAACATGAACTTCAAACCTAAAATGATTAAAGAGATAAAGAAGGTCACCACATACTCATTAGTAGAAAAATTCAACAGGAAGAACTAACAATTATAAATATATATGCACCAAATACAGGAGCACCCAACTATATAGTATAGATGCTAATGGATATGAAAAACCAAATACACAAAAACACAATTACAACAGGGGACCTTAATAGTCCATTGTCACAAATAGATAGATCAACCAGACAAAAAAGCAACAAAGAAATAATAGAACTGAATCATACCTTTGAGCAATTGGACTTAGTAGATGTTTACAGAGTGCTCCACCCAACCGCATCAGAATATACATTCTTCTCAACTGCACATGGGACATTGTCCAAAATAGATCACATATTATCCCATAAAATATTCTTAAGTAACTGCAAAGGTATTGAAATTATCCTATGCAAAATATCTGAACATAGCACAATGAAATTGGAAATTAATGGCAGAAGAAATTGCAAAACCTGCATACATACATGGAAATTAAATAACCTTCTGAACAACCAGTGGCCTACAGATGAAATTAAAGAAAAAATAAATCAATACCTACAATTCAATGAAAATTCAGAAATATCATACTGTAAACTATGGGATGCAATGAAAGTGGTCTTAAGAGGGTAATATATAGCAATAAATTGTCATATCAGGAAAACAGAACGTGCACAAATAAACAACCTAATGCTCCATCTCAAGCTTCTAGAAAAAGAAGAGCAAGTTAAACCCAAATCTCATAGAAGAGAGGAAATTGTAAAGATTAGAGCAGAAATCAATGCAATTGAAACTAAAAAAATAAATAAATAAACAACAAAGAATTAATGAAGAAAAAAAAAGCTGGTTTTTTGAGAGAATGAACAAAACTGACAAACTTCTAGCTAACCTCATAAAGAAAAATAAATAAAATTCCCAAATTCATGCAATAAGGACTGAAAAGGGAAAAATTACTACAGATACCATAGAAATTCAAATGATCATGAATAGCTACTTTGGAAACCTCTACTCACATAGAGTGGAAAACACAGAGGAAATGGACAGATTTTTAGAAACACTTGAACTGCTAAAGCTTAACCAAAAAGATACAGAAATTTTGAATAATCCAACATCAGCTATTGAAATTGAAAACATAATTAAAATCTTAACAACAAAGAAAAGCTCAGATCCTCATGGATTCACAGCAGAATTCTACAAGAATGTTACAGAAGATTTGATGCCAATATTCCTTAAATTCTTCAATGAAATTGAAAAGGAAGAACTCCTCCCTAAATCATTCCTGGAGGCAAGTATTACTCTCATACCAAAACCAGAGAAAGATCCAACCAAAAAGGAGAACTATAGGCCAATCTTATAATGAACATGGATGCAAAGATTCTCAATAAAATACTGGCAAATAGAGTGCAGCAAATCATCAAGAAGATTATACATTATGACCAAGTGGAAATCATTCCAAGAATGCAGGGATGGTTTAACATAAGCAAATCAATAAATGTAATACACCACATCAACAGAGCCAAAAACAAAAACCATATGGCCATCTCAATAGATGCAGAAAAAGCTTTTGATAAAGTCCAACACATGTTCATGATAAAAATCCAAGAGAAACTCAGAATAGATGGTATGTACCTCAATCTCATAATGGCCATCTATGATAAACCAACAGCCAACATTATACTAAATGGACAAAACTGAAAGCCTTCACTCTAAAATCAGAAACAAAACAAGGATTCCACTATCACCACACCTATTCAATATAGTTCTGAAAACACTAGCTGGGGCAATCAGACAAGAGAGAGAAATAAAAGGAATAAAGATATGAAAGGAAGAAGTTAAATTATCATTATTTGCAGATGACATGATCCTCTACATAGAAGACCCAAAAAACTCCATTAAAAGACTACTAGAGGTAATAAACAAGTTCAGCATGGTAGCCAGATACAAAGTCAATGCTCAAAAATCAATAGCATTCCTGTACACAAGCAAAAAGCTCACCAAGGGAGAAATTATGGAAATATCACTCTGCACAATAGCATCTAAAAAAATGAAATATTTAGGAATCAACCTAATGAAGAATGTAAGAGCCCTGTATGCTGAAAATTATGCTGTACTAAAAAAAGAGATTGGAAAGGATATTACACAATGGAAGGATATTCCTTGCTCTTGGCTAGGAAGAACCAATATTATGAAAATGGTCATACTCCCATAACTGTTAAGCAGATTTAACACAATCCTTATCAAAATAACATTGACATACCTCACAGATCTAGAGAAAACACTCCTCAAATTCATTTGGAAACAGAAGAAACCTAGAATAGCCAAGGCAAGTCTGGGCAACAAAGGCAAGGCAGGAGGCATCTCAATTCCTGACTTGAAACTATACTACAAAGCCACAGCGATAAAATCAGCATGGTACTGGCAAAGAAATAGAACAGATTAGAAGATGCAAGCACAACTACAAAGACAATCAGCCACCTGATATTTGACAAAGGGGCTAAACATGTTCTCTGGAAGGATAGCCTCTTTAATAAATGATGTTGGAAAAATTGGTTTTCCACATGCTGAAAACTGAAACTAGGTTCACGCCTATCACCACGCTAACTAAACTAAATTGGTTTTCCACATGCTGAAGGCTGAAACCAGATTCATGCCTATCACCATGCTATCTAAACTAAAGTCTACATGGATCAAACACCTAAATATTAAAACAGAAACACTAAATCTACTAGAAGATAAGATAGGTAGAAGTTTTAGAGACATAGGGGTAGGCAGAGAATTCATGAACAAACCACAAACTACATGGGAAACGCTTTAAAGAATCAACAACTGGGATCTCATAGTATTGAAAAGTTTCTGCACTTCAAAGGAAATCACCAACAGAGTGAAAAGAAAACCCACAGACTGGGAAAGAGTTTTAACCAGCAACCTCTCAGACAAAGGATTTATATCAAGAACATATAAAGAATTGAAAAACATCAAGCCCCCCAAGTTCAAAGTCCCTCTCCAAAAATGGGCATTTGAGATGAACACACAATTGTCAGATGAAGATTTACAAATGGCAAATAAATACATGAAGAAATGTTCACCGCTACTGGTCACTCGAGAAATGCTAACTACAACAGCTTTGTGATCTCATCTCACTCTAGAAAGAATAGCTGCCATCAAGAAATCAACTGATAACAACTGTTGGCAAGGCTGTGGGGAAAAAGGAACACTGCTCCACTGTTGGTTGGAGTGCAGACTGGTGCAAGCACTATGGAAATCAGTATGGAGAATTCTCAGAAAACTAGGATTGGAAGTTCCATTTAATCCAGCTATTTCCTTCCTGGTATTGTCCCAGAAAAACTGAAAAGGTCATATCACAGTGATATATGTGCACCCATGTTCATAGCAGCACAATTTGTAAGAGCTAAATCTTGGAAACAATCGATGCCCATCACCCACAGAGTGGATGAAAAAGATGTGGTATTTTTATACAATGGAATATTACTCAGCTATAAAAAGGATGATACTAAGGCCTTCATAGGTAAATGGAGAAAACTTGAGACTATCCTCATTAGTGAAATAAATAAGAATCATATTTATAAATATCACATTGTGTCTCTAGTGTAAAAAGTAATAAGAAATGTAGGAGTCATAAAACCCAAAATGTATAACTACTATTGTAAAAAAGAGAGGAAAAGGAAGTGCTCTAAATGATATAACTGCATGTATGTTTAAATGTGTAGGATTGATAACCATATTACTAAGTTTTTGTTGGATCATTGAACAGATCTGTTTGCAGTCTTGCTGTTTGAATATTCACTTTGTATGCTTTAATTTTGTAACTTGAACAACTGTTTCTAAGAGGACAGTATGTAATTTATCAACTAGTTATTTCTTACTGTTCTTTTTTTAATTCTGTATAATTTCTATCCTTTTTCTGTTTTTTTTTTAATCTTTAAATAAAATAAAAATGAATGGAAATTTGAAAACTAGTAAATGTTAAGAGAACATTTCAGGATTTGTGCCAGTATAATCAATATCAAATTGTTAAAAATATTAGCATTTTTTCAGATAAGTTAGTTACTTTCCCTTTCAACATGCTGTCTGGGCTCAGAATCTCACCAGTTTCTCACAGTGAATTTATTATATGTTATCTACCTGCCAGTAGAAGACAGCTGAAGGCATATGGGAAATCTATGATTGTAAAGATGGAGGACATCTTAAACAATGGGGTGTGCATTTTGTTGAACCAGTTTAATAAAAATTTCTGCTTCTGTTTTTCACTGATAATTCATCAATATATACAAGTTGAGTAGTTACAAATAAAAAAGCTTTGTGAATTGCTTTACTTTATATCTAAAATATTCTCCTAAAATCTCATGTGCTCAGATGGAGGGATTTTGAAAGATGCTATACTTATTAGTGCATTAATCCATTGATGAGTTTGACAATTTTGAATGAATTGTCAAAAGGTAGGATCCTGTTGGAGGAATTGGGTCACAAGACAAGACTTTGGAAGCTGTACTTCTTGCTTCAGTTATTCATAGTCTGATATCCGGTTATTAGAGCTTAAATAGCATTCCTTGGCCAAAACCTTTTTGCTATACCATTTGTGCCTTCCTCAACCAACTGTGGACTGAGCTCTTTGAAACTACAATCCAAATGGGTCCCTTTACCATTAAATTATGGCTATGAAATGCTGAAAATAAGAATGAAAATATGGGTAACACAATAACAAAACATAGCAATACAATTAATTTTATTTCTGAGATTGAGGGCTATTACGTATTATTTCAGGCACCAGCAGTAGAACATGCACTTAGCATATTTGAGATCCTGAGTTTATTCCCCAGGAGAGATAAACATATGAAAGAATGAATTATGTGAAACTCATAGTAGTAAATAGCTATGGAAATGAGTTCGAGAGACATATTTTGTGATCTTACTTAGGAAATGGTTTTGTACCTGAACCATAGAAGGGAATCATAAAATGTAGACTAGCTGTACTTAGAGTACTCACAAGTTTCCCCAAACCTATTAATATACTTAATGTCTATTGATTACGTAGCTCAGAATAAATCTCTGGAAGACTGAGTAAATGGTAAATCAAAGTATTTTCAAGAGGAGTTTCACATATTGAACATTTCTCCTAAATGGTTTTTTAGAGTGTTGTATAAATACTTTGTGATGACACTCATATCATATGAAGAGTAGCACTGAAAATAAAATTTTTTTCACACTAATCTTAAGCACAGAAGTGGAAGCCAAACACAGTATAGTTTAGACAGCAGCATAAAATCTTACTACCTGTAACCTTGTGAGGTAATCTTTAGTGTTTTAAGAAAAAAAAAATTAATTTGGGAAAGACCCAAGTGAACTGGCTAAGAGATGACTGGGAATATTTTCAGCATGATTAATTAATTTCTCCACATTATTTACAGAGCCAGCTGGGCATGCAAAAAATATAAAGCAAATATATAAAATCTATCTAGAATATGACAATGCTAATGCCACCTGAAAACTTTAAAAAACTTTATAAGGAGAAAGCATTCTTTCAGAAGGCACTTTTCACATTTATAAAGTCATTAGGGAAAAAACAAAATTAAACTTATAGGATTTTATGTCCCAGAAAACATGAGAAAGTGTAAAAGCACAAACCTGATCAAAACAGGTAAAAAAAGAAAAAATAAAGCATATTACCCTAAATCAATCATTGACATACCACTAAACAACTTAGTTGTTGATTTTATTTTATGAAATATACATGAAATTACAAAAAGCTTCATTCAGTAGACTCTATTGTCATTGACTTATGTGGAAATGATGTTTTAATTAATAAATTATTTTATAATAGATATGTAGTCCATAATATCACTGTTTATGTAACATATGTTGAGAAACTTACATATTATTTTACAGAAGCACATAGAAATCTCACATATCGCTATCTAAAAAAGTTGAAGAGTTTAAAGACTTATATTTCACAATGTATTATATCAATTGTATTGATAAATACTCAAAGGATGAGTAAAGCACCCTTTTGTGTGTGTGTGTGTGTGTGTGTGTGTGTGTAAGAAATGGAGGCATTACCTTGGGGCCGACTATTAACCTCTTCTTTATTTCTTTTTGAATGAGTTCTACCTCCCTGCCAAGAGAAAGTGACCAACTGTGCTCACCTTTCCCTTCCACCATGATGTTTCTGCCTTGTAACCATGGACTGAAACCACTGAAACCATGAACCCAAATATATCTCCCTTCCCTTAACTTGTGAGTGTTGGATTTTTTTTTTTCTGAGCAACAAAAAGCTGACCAACTCAGCTTTCTATGAGGAAAAAGTATGGTAAATACAATCTATCTTGATTGGTTTGATCATAAATTGTGCAAGTTGTGCTGTACGTATTAATTTTTAAAGATTTTTCATTGGATGTAATGCTATTTGGTAAAATTCATGACATGTAATGCTATTAGTATGTTCCAAGGTATAAAAGCAAATGCAAGAAAACTTTCTTACCTATCCACTCAAATCACTAACTATATCTGTTTTCAATGTGTGAAGTTTAAAATTTTCAATTCCAAACTTATTCCAAACTTGACTTTTCTTCAAGCAAAGTGAACTGTAAACTTACCATAGACAAGACTGATAGGTGTCCTTGGACTTTTGAGATTTTATCCTTATGAGAATTTAATAATAGAAAGATAATATTGTAAAAATGGCACAGTTGAGCATTCTCATAATAATAACAAGAAATATGCTTGGTGATTATCTAGTTTTAGAGAAAATATAATGTGCAATCTCATCTTCTAATTGAAAAGTTAAATGTATATGAACAAACAAAGACTTGTTTTTAATTACAGTGTTAGTAATTTTCCCACTGGTATTTACACCTTGTCTTGTATTTTTTTCTTTAAATGTATTTCATACTATCCCTGGCTTTACTTGTGAACCAGTCCAAACTCTGAAATTAGACATTGTTTCTTCATCTTTCATCTACCTCTTCTTGTTCTATATTCCAGCTGTGCCAGAAAGGCTTATATTGTTCAACTATGGTGAAGGTTAGAGAGTAGAACACTGAATCCATTGGCTATAAACTCACACCAAATTGGAGCTTCCTCATTATTACTACAGGTTTTAAATATCAATAAATATATATTTTTTGTTTGTTCATTTGTTCATTTTTGGCAGGAGATTTACATTGAGGGGACAAACTTCTACTTGGCCAAATTCCTTTTGGCTCAAAATATTTAAAGTATCTTGTTTTCTATACTAAATTTTTAGTGGTATACTTTGCAAAATTTGACAGTAAGACATTTTATAATTTTGTATTTCAGGTCATACCTTTCTGAATTAAGCAATATCAACAAATTCAGATATTACCAATATGATCAATTTTGTCTAACTTTCATGGTTCTTTAGGGTTATATGGACACATTACATGCTGTGAACTGATAATTTGGTTACCAGAATTTTTTACCAAAGGGTGACTTACTGACTTCTTATATCCTCTACCCCAAGATTTGGAAACAAGTAGAGCACTTCTTCACTGCTATAGATCTTGTTACAATTCTACTAACTTTTCATATTTCTCATAGCTGATCACCTAGTATCCATAGCTTTCTCTAAGCTCCTGGGAATATAAATCTAAATTACATGGTGTATATTTTCAATTTCTTTCTTCCCTCTAACCTTAATTGACAGGCCTCAATTTTTTGTAGCTCAATAATAAAAAATAGGATGATCCCAAACTATTCTGAATTTTCTTTTAATCTCAGGTATTTCTAGAAAAATAAACATCACCTTTTAAATCCATATACAACAAATCTCCAGTAAGAAAAATATATACTTAGGGGCATTCATGTTTTCATTTTCTACATTTCCACCATTAAAACCCAGTTTCTGTCTCAGTCAGTCAGAAAACAGACTCATTTAGCTTACAAGATGAAAAAGAAATATAACAGGAAGTAATCTTTGCTAGATAAACGTTAAATCTAAAATTTAGAGTAGATTATTGTAATATCACTCTATAGATTTGAATTGTCCTGATGTTAACTCTGTTATTTACGATGCACTTTTTTCAACTTTTTTTTTTCTTTTTTTTAAGATAGGGTCTTGCTATGTAGTTCAGGTTGGCCTTAAACTCACTGTGTAATCGAGGTTGGCCTCAAAGTCTGAGGCTGGGTAATCCTCCAGCATCAGCCTACTGATTGCTGGGATTACAGGAGTCTGTACGAACACTGGGCTCAAGACACTATTTTAACATCTCCAGTACTTAGTTCTCATAGGTGTGAAATGCAAGTGAAGCTTGTAAACCAAGGTGCCGCTATCATTATATTTAACATCCCATTCTCCTGTCCTGTGCTGTTGTGCAGAGCTAATCTTTACCGGTTATCAAGACTCCATCGTCTCCTATAGGTTTATTAAAGAATCTTTCATGGGAAATTTTCAGCCCCTACTTCTGCATATTTACAACTGCTCTACCAGTTCTTTGGCATTCATCATTAACATTAATTAAGCACTTTAAATCTTAAAAAATTTCCACTAGCTGTTTACTTGTTAATGTTCTCTTCAATCAGAGCAAAAAATCTTGAAATTTTTCTTAATTTACTGATTTCAATCGCATGCCTTGGATTTTTCTCATTAGCTTCCCTCTTATAAAACCTGAAAGAGTGCTCATCCTGTGACAATGACCTTGTGATTTATTGAACATAGTAAATTAACAAAGCTCTAGGAGCTTATATTGATACTAAGAGCAGAAAGCAAAATAAAAATACATTCATTAAGACTAACATGAGTAACAACAATAGCACATTTTGTAACACTTAGCAAATTGAGAGAGATTGTTTTTTTTTTGCCCTGATAGTGTTTCTCTTCTTTTATCCCTGGTTTTCTTTGTTCATTCTTCTATTCCATCAGTCTGTGTCAAAAAGAGTTAATTGTTTTAGAGCATTTATAGCAACTGCAGAATATTTGCAATCTGTCTACAGTTGTAGAAAGAGTGAACTTTTAAATTTCTAGTTTTTATATAGTAATTAAATAGCTTTAGCTAGTGTTTCTAATTGCACACTATCACAAAACATTGTGTAAGACCTTATGGTAGTTTTATATCCCTGCATTCCATTCCACATAAAATATCTTACTTTGATTGACTTTTAACTAGGAACACTACCCATATAATTAAACAAAATTATATGCACTTGTGAAAAGATTTTTTTATTTAAGAGAACAAGCTGTACTGTAACCTGAAAGTATTTCTTCACTCTATCACCTTCTGTCCTATTATCAGTAATTTTACCTGCAAGCCGCTGCTTTTATCCTGACCACTGGAACCACAGCACTTAAAATCCAAAACGTTAAACTCAGCAGAACCAAAATGAAACCTTAAATCTTTTCTCCTAGAATCTATTCAAAACCCAGACATTCCCCTTTCATTTAATGACCTCCAATTCACTTTTTTAATTGTGTGAGGATTGTTCTGCTTCTTTTACTAGTAAACAGTTTCCAACCTGAAGATAAGTTCTGTGGACTTGACACACTCTTCCACCTTTTCGACACTGCTAGTTCCGTGCCTGTCACTCTACAGGGAATGCCAGCTGCTCTCCTGACAGCTCTTACCTCCAGCAGCCTCCATCCAAGCAGCACCCTGCAGTATATATCAGACCACAACACTACCGTCTTAAAACTCTCAAGCGACTTTCCATTGCAATTAATTATATTATGCCACTGAGCTGACGCACGCTTACATCTCTTATGTACTTTCCATAATGGAATTTTTTTTCTTCTAATAAATGCCATATTTGTTCAGTTGTAAGAACGCTGCAAAAACTTACCCTACTTTTTTGGAGCTCTTGACCCTAGATAGCATACATGAAACACTTTTATTATTCAAGTCATAAACGAAATAATTTTTTCATGGCACTTTCCCTGTCCAGTGCATATACACTAACCTCATGAATCCTGGTACTAATCTTCTCTCCTTTGTCCCTCTTTTACTTTATCATACAACTTACATGATTAGAGAATTATTGTTTATTTATTTACTTGGTTCTTATTCCCACAAGAGAATAAGCATGGTCATTGACTTGTTTCCTGACATTTACCATGACTTCCAAAAAGTATACAGTTGGAACTTGCCACACTGTATTCAATAAATATTTGAATATATAGTGGAATGATCAAAACATGTAGATTATTTTATGATTATGAATCTAAATCATGATAAACTAAGTTTATATCATAATACTCTATCTTTAATTTATATATTTTGCTGTTTTGCAAACAAAGTGTAAATATCATGATTAAAATAGAATTTGATGCAACAATCATTTTTTAAACTGAAAATTACCTATGTAAATATATTAAAAGTTATTTAGCAAACATATAATGCTTTAAAGTCAACCTGTTATCAGTTTCCCTTGTATGACATGGTAGATCTTTCCAATCAGGAGTATTTTAGAGTGGGACAGATGTGTGTGTGTTCTGGAAGTACCTAATATTGCTTACCCTTCTATGTTACTGAAAAAATACTAGTTTTCCCCCAAATGGGTATATGAGTTATAAAGCACTTTACAATTTATTTTTAATAATGTTAATTAAATATTTATGAAACCATACAAATTTTAAAACAAGGTTAAGAATTTTAAATTAGTCTTTCTACAATGAAATATTTTAGACACAATAGTACATACTCAATGTAATATCCATGAATCAAACTCCAAGCAGAAGAAAACCAAAACCTTATTATGAATAGAACAGATACACTTGGCATTCATCTCTATAATCACTACTTTTCTTCATTACTTGAAAAGTAGATATTCTGAATTTATCATGATTTAGTCCATGCTGATCTTTTAATTGTATTACCAGTTTTTTCGCTAAACTATGTATTGTATTTGTTTGCATGCTTTTAGATTCTTGATGTAGACTTCAATTTGCTTTCATAAGATTTATATGATTGGAAGTACAGGATGCTCAATCACAAAAGCTTAGTGTACCACATTATGCATTTAGTAACCCTCATTTAATTTTATAACTAGATACTAATGATATACAGGGTGATTCTGATATTGCTAATATTCTGATTCTAATATTTCACTGCTATTAGAAATAAACATTTTGGTCACTTTCCCAGGAGCTTCTCTAGGATAGACACTTAGCAATAGAATTTATATTTATTTGCTACTGCAGAGTTGTTCAAAGTGATGGTGAATTTACACTTTAATCAAAATGTAACAAATTTTCCCTTCTTTCACACTCTTAAAAACCATGGTTTTTTTTTTGAGTCTTAAAATCCTACTCACTTTTCCTTTACTTTCCTACCCTCCCCTCTCCATCCCTAGATCCTCCTCCAATCCAAATGTTTTGTAAGTTTTATAAAATTTTGTTATACAATTTATTTCTTATTTAGTTAACTTTCTATCTTTATTTAACTTTGTAGCCTTTTTAAAAGTATAGTTTAAGAAGTATTTTATTACCTTTTAAAAATATGTTTTCTTTTAGTTTCATGATTGCCCATTTTATTGGTTATGAAACAGCAGAACTTATTCTGATGATGTGTAGGAAACACTGCAGCTGAGAGCAATTTGGCATGCTACTTAGAGTTGGCGAAAACAAATCTACAGCAGTAAAGAGGCATCTCTGACTTTTTCCTAAGCTCTCTTTTTAAGACTGTTTTTTAAGACACACCCCTTCCTATACCAGGAATATAACACTGAGAGATCCTGCCGAATCGGAACAAACAAATCTTGCAAATTTTCCCCTTATTAATTTAACATTGTTACTTATCTTCCCTTTGTCCAGTCATACTCTTACATATCTCTTTTCTTTATCAAACTCTGCATAAGCATATAGACTTCCTGGAGTCTTAGGGCCTTTGTTTTTGAAATTTTCCATGCTTTTCAGTAATTGATCTGCCTTTTGCTAAATATATCTTGCTCATGAACCTTGTTATCAAAGAAGCAAAGATAATATTTTTTTCTCCCCAATTCTTCATTGGTGGAAATACTCTGATATTTGTTTTAAAAGTAGATCCATACATAAGTTATGCATATATGTGTGCACGTATATGTTATGTATATGGAGGCACATGAGCATATACATAGTCAGTCACATATTGCTTAACAATAGGAATCTATTCTAAGAATTATATTGTTGGAAGATTTTTGCCACTACTTGTACAGTATACAGTGGGACTTTGGCTGACAAATTTAACTCATTTCATGATTTTGTGGAAGATGGCCACGGTCATGTGTGTCCATCAATGTAAAGTACACGAACAGAAGCAAAATTTTGCCAGATGCTTCTGTTTGCAAAACGAATTGTTCGCGAAAAGAAATCATCATGAACTGAAGTATTACTGTAGATGTAAATACATAAAGTAATATGAGTATGATGTCACTAAGTAATATTATCTTATAAGACCCCTGTCATATATGTATTACTATTGACTCAGTGACTTTAAAAAAGAAAAAAAAAAAACTTCTGTCTGCAATATTTTGCCAACAATATCATTTTCAAACAGTTTGTAATTTTGAAATATCCATATTCATACTCAGTTTTAAGTTCATTTTATTGGGCTTAAGGTTTTCATGTTTATCTCGGCACTTTTTTATATTTCAGTCACACATATATTCACTTATCATCTCTTTTGTATACTCCACAAGAAAGAATTCTGGCCTAGTAGTTCTTGCCTGTAAATCCCAGTGCTTCTGGAGACTGATCCAGGAGTATCACATTAAACTTAGTCTGGGTAACTTGATCATTTAGCATGATGGAAAATAAATAAATTGAATTTTTTGAAACAGAAGAAAAGCATCTCAGGGTGAATTTCTTCTGTAGTACAATGATATTCCTAAGAGTTTTAGAGCCTGTTGTTGAGCTGTTTTGTTGTGTGCTAAGCTCTTATCATACATGTGTGTATCATTTTATTTGTTTTGAATTTGATTGTAAATTGAAACATTTATATATATACTGTACTGTTTTACTTGAAAGAGAATATTCACTCAGAGTACTAAATTCCAATTAATCCAGTTGTTTCATAATCATAGTTGTTTATAATTTGTGCTTATTAAACTTTCATCTAGACAGATTTTCAGTTCATGAGGTCAGTCAGTTTAAATTTTGTAAGTATTAATATTTTTCACCATTACATGTGTAATAATTTTTTTTCTTTATAAATCTATTTATATGTGATCTTATTATAGAAGCCAAGACTTTTTATTATTATTCTGATACATGCCAACCTTCATTGCATATATATCTTATTATTAATTCAAGTCCACCTTGCCTGGAAACAGAACTACTTTTCCAAAAGTAGTGTGTATTGTTTAGTTAAAATATCATATCCATCACAGTCTTTTGGTGAGACTCTAGATTTAATCACATAGTGATTTTATTCCAGGTCCTGTTTTCTTCATTAATGTTTCTGTATTTTCAAATTTTATCAGGCTCAATATACCTGGCTTGCTTAAAAATGTCAATGCTGACCCCATTACCAAAGTTTCTGATTCAATATATCTGACATAGGACTGATTAATTTTTAAATTTTTAAAATTTTTGCTTCATGATTTTTGATTCCACTTTACAATTTCAAAAAAATTAAACTTCATTTTAACATGTGAGGATTGCTGTGCTTATAGTATTTCAAGTGAGCCCTCACCATACACAAAATACACAAAAATATTATAATGAATTAGAATTTGAGTTGAGACTTGGCAAACCCTGCCAACATCCATGTGTATAATAATTAAATGTTCATAAATTAACTAGATTAACTATTAACTCCACTTTTACTTGTGTGTGTACACTGACATATATGGTTTCAATGTTTACCTATCATAAAAATTAATATTTGTTTTCCTCAGTGTTGCTCTTTTTCAGTAGATCAAAAAATTCTCAAAATTAATCTCCATAAAGCTAAAGTTTTGAATTTCCATAGTACTCTCAAGATCAATATCTTTTGTTGCTTATACCTTTGTAGGTCTTCCAGATCAATTCTTTTTTTCTTTATTTCTGTAGATTCTATTAGAGTCCTCAATAACCCAGATGGACTCCAACAGGACTGATGTATTAATTGCTATCACTGCCCCTCACCAAGTTCAGCCAGGTTGCTTATAAATTGAAGTCAAATTGTGTGCAGCAAGTTTCACTGATTAGAAATATAAATTATGTTCCTAACTTAGCACTTCCTGAAATGAGTTATATTACCCTGCCTTCATTTGTAGCATCACTTAAGACACACAAAATAATTTGTTGTTTTTATCATATGACTTTCTTTGTGCTATCTCCATGCTTTTGTCATTGTTACAGATTCTAGAACATCTTTTTTTTTTTTTTCTCTCTCAACTATCTGCTAGATTGACAACTGCTGTCCAATAAGTCTTTGTTCAAATTTCATCTCCTCTGGGACTTGAGCACGGTTTTCCTGGTTGTGCTTCCTTAGGTCTTCTCTAGCATACTTTGAACATGTTTGTCTAAAACACACTTAAACTTTGTTATTTCCATTGTTTTTCAGATTAATACGCATCAAGAAAAGTTTGGTGGGTTAGTCAGAAAACCAGTTCAACTTTAACAAAAGAGGAAACTCTAATTCCTGGGCTGCATTACTGGGCAGAGATTAGTTTCATTTCTCGTAGCCTACAAGTTAGCTCTGACAAAATACATCCAGGAATTGTCTAGGAAAAGCACTGTGTCAAAACCAGAACTGCCCTGTAGAACATCCAGTGATCACTTTGTCCATTTCAGAGTGTCAGGTCGGTTTTTCATTTTGACATAATGAAAATATTGTTCTAACTAGTTTTGGACAGTTTCTGTGTTAATGAAGTTTTTACTCGGAGTTAACTGCAGGAACATCTATTGTAATATGTTTTATTCAGTGGATGGGGAAATTGAAGCACTAAGAACTCAAATGACTTTTATAGTGTAAACACCAAAATGACAATACCAAAAGTGGAATCCAAAAGTCAATGCTATTTTCATTAAAATGCACAACCTTTTACACTACATGTACATTAAACTTTCAAATTGCCATATTCAACTGCATGGTAGACCATAGACTGTTAATGTTTCTTTTCCTCAAAACATTTTATCTTATAAAATAAAATGAAAAGATAATTTATTTTTCTTCTGTTATTCATTGTTTTAAAATTGATCTCAACAGCATATATGCAAACTATAATAACACCTAAATTTAAAAATTTTTGGTTTTGCAAAAAAAAAAACTGTGTAATCTCAAATTGTATCACAAACATCCTATAATATAGTGAGTTGCCACATAAAATTTTAAGTCTCATGATTTATCTTCACATACTATAATAAAAGGCAACTTAGGCTTATAAATTAATAAACTGATTTTAGTGACTCTCAGGAATTAACTGCTGCAGTCTTGTGTAATTAAATTAAGTGAAATTTTTAGAAAATAACACACACAAATATATATATATATATATATATATATATATATATATATATATATATGCCAGATACTTTTTGATCTCTGCCTGCCCTGATGTCAGCCTTAATTCTTTTCAATCATTCCCTCAGCTCACCTTATGTTTCTCACACACACACACGCACACACACACACACACACATACACACACAGTGTATAACAGGCCATGGTTTATTTGTTGGGGCAAAAGAATAGGCCTCGCAGTGATAAAACCATCAATGCCTAACTCTTATTTTATAGACATAAAAATCCTATTTTGGCATAGATAAGTCAATGTTGGAAAGGATAGATGTCACATCTCTGTGAATGAAACCTTGGGAAATGTTATACATTCTTCATTGATAGTTTTGAAACATAAGTCTGATAATTTTATTTCTCCCTATGTCTATAAAACTCAAAATCCAAATGGCTTACAGTTACCAGATAGTAACATTGCACATATTTTCCCGACCAAGATCCTACTTAACTCCTCCCCATGGAAGTATATTTACCTTACTAAGATAAAGTATATTCCCTTTGGAGCCCACACTTGAAAGCAGTCTCTGCTGCAAATGGTAACAAAGTACACACTTTTATTTAATGGAATAAAACCTTACAATTCATGCTATAAATATCTGAGGAAGTTAATATCTAATTGCATATCTCTGGAACAGTGATGAAAACCCTAGCAATAAGGTTATAAAATCAATACAAATACAAGGTGATATAATTTAAAACAAAAAGTTTAGTGTTATCAGATTTTTACTTACACTATTTCTGTAATAGTTATATTAATAATATAGAATTTTGTTATTAATTATAATTGGTTAATCTAGGCTCCAGAAGTAATATTCTTATTTAATTGGAAAATACAATCTAAGATTAGTTTAACTTTCATATCAATCATTAAATCCCAAGATAAAAGATTTTGGAATTCTTTTCTATAATTCATTTTTACCTGACCTTCTCTCCACAGATGAATAATCTGCATCATTCAAGCTAGGTCATCTGTTCTGTGTGTGTGTGTGTGTGTGTGTGCGTGTGTGTCTGTGTGTGTGTATGTATGCGTGTGTGTGTGTGTATGTGTATGACCTACTGATCTTAGGACCTTCAGACTGAGTTGTATTTCATGCCCATTTTTGTTTTATTTACAGACAGGACCTGAGTTGCTCTGACTGGCCTCAATATTGCCATCCTCCTACTCGAGTCTCCTGAATAGGTTGGGATTACAGGCGTGTGTCACGGTCTCTGGATTCCAAGTGCTCATTTAGGTAGAAAGGAAAATTCTCAGGTCTGCATTAACTGTTTCTTTTCTAGTATAACCTAAATGGTAATCCTACTTAGTCAATCAGTTAGAATTTGCTTAGCATGTAGTGATGTATCACAACATGTGTTTTTTTTGTACTTTCATTATAAATTTGTTCTTAGCATTGGGTTGGATATTAACAGTAATATATTCTAAGTTGAAGAAGATATGTTTCCTCATGCAATCCATTTATTTGTTATTCTTGCATTAATGCCAAAAAAGATTTAAAATATATTTTAGGGGTTAACATTATCATTGTCAAAACAAATTAGCTCACTCAGTATAACAAAGTCTGCAGAAAACTTGCTGGTGAGAAGATATTGTATCTGGAACTTTAAAACTAAATTCTAAAAAACATTTAGGAACTATGAAATGGATGCATCTCGATACAGTAATGTTAAGTAAAATAAGTCAGACCCTTGGGGCCAGGGATTTAGCTCAGTGGCTCAAACACTTGCCTGGTAAGCATGAGGTCCTCAGTTCGATCCCTGGTACAAAAACAAAACAAACAAAAAAAAAAATCAGGCCCACAAGCTTAAATATAACGTGATTTTTAAAATATGAGAATTCAAAAGTATAAATAAAGAACAGAAAAAAAGATAGATAATAGGAAGTAGGGGAAAAGATTTTTCTTAAAGGGCAGGAGATCTATAAATAGAAGGGGATGAAAAAGGAACTAAGATGTGTTATGTATATGCACCAACTCCTCACAAGGAATATAAGCATCACACACAACAAACATGCACTCATCAAAAACTAGAGACATTCCAACAGGATAAAAATTATGGTTTACAACAGTTGTATGAGTTATTCAACCTTACAGTCTGTGTGCTTTATCTATATCCTTAGCAAACCTTAATGGAGTTAATATATTTTAATAATCTTATTTTATTTGTAACAAGAAAAGCATTTTGAATACTCACTAGTATTTTCTAAGAATAGGTGAATTCTAGAAATTGCAGGGATAGAAAACTAAAACATTCAGGAGCGTTAGTTTTTACACATTTAAAATGTGAGCATTAGCATTGTCTGCTAAGAGTGGTTTTCCATATCCACATGTATGAAATAAAATGAATGTATTGGATATGGATGCCACATGATAATGGCTATTTACTTTTAAGATTTTAAACTTCTGTCATTGTAGAAGCATTATATGGTGTTTAAAATCTCTTATTTTTTTGAATTTATCTCTGAATATCCAGTTTTCTTTTCTTTGCTCATTTTCCCAAACGTGAATTGCTGAGTCCTCCAAAAATATAGTCACAAATTTTTAAGTAAAGGAGAGAATAGAAACACATCATGAAAGCAGATTCATTACAGAGAAGATCTAATTCTGACACGGAAGTGTGAAGGTGACATAGCTTTGAAATGAGCCTTGAAGGATGCATGAGTTTGGTGAAGAATGATGGTCCTTCCCATGTACACAAGTTAAGTATGTAGGGTAAGTAATTTAGGAACAAGCATCATGTTCAAGATCAGTGAGGATTTAAATTTTGATTAAAAATGTACACTGGTATATTGTTAGCTAGATATGCAGTAACCTCAAATTGAGTTATCTAAATTATTTTGGCATATAATTAACCACTTTATTGGCACACTTACTCTGTGTATCTTTAATATATGCTAGTCTGCAGTAAATTATCTTAATGAAATCTATTAAATAAAGGCTTAACAGGATAAAACTATATTCTTTATTCACTAGATCAGGATGATTGATTTTTTTGAGATAGTAATATAATTTTCCAAAGTTCAAGTCAAATTTCTAGAAATTAAAAAAAAGCATGTAAATATACATGTGAGAAATTATGTAGATAATATAGTTAGGTTAGAATTTTGACAGATGTGTTTAATTAATCTATTTGTAATAATCACATTCATAAATATGAGAAATTTACTATAATAATTTATCAAGTATTGAAGCAAACTCAGTTTATGATCAGTTTTTAGTGTGGATTGCTGAGAGTTTCATATGTAAGCCTTTTAGATGCAGGCAAGGTGTTTTCATTTCCCATGACTTGCTTTTGAAACTAATGTACAATTGTTGTTGAATAACATTGAAAATTACTCAGGAAATACCATTAAAAGGGTAAAGAACAACTTCACAGGTATTATAAATTTATGACATTTCAAATATATATTGGTTACCTTATATGAGTGACTTTGATGTTAATGCATTTAAACAAAAATAGAATTCTTTCCATGCATATAAATTAAGAAATTACTTTTTGACACATTTAATTTGCAGCAGTTCTGGGATAAAAGTGAAAAATGTGAATATGTCTTTTTTCCTACTTTTCAATCTACATAAAGATTAATCTCCCTGCTAAGTAAGGTGGAGTTATCAATCATTCAGACCTCTAAATGTCAGTTGCTAAGAACATATCATGCAATAAACCTGATACTCTTTTGTTTAAAATGAAATAAATTGCATCTCTTTGAAAAAGAATAAAAGAAAACCTTTTAAAATAGCATTTTTCAATAATGAATTGCAGAATAATAGAGTAATTGTACAATAATAGAGTAATAAAAGACAAAAACTCAATTTCCTCCCTTAAAACATGTGTAGAGAGGTTAATTATATTTATATGTATTATTTAATACAATTTAAATTCAGATTTTGAGATCATTTGCACATTTGGTTATCTTCTCACTTTACTTTTTAAACTTCAAATTACTTTTATGTTTATCTCTCTATTCTTACATATTACTCTAACTTGGATAGTGCTCATTACTTCTGTAAAAAATGGTGCTGGCTATACTTATTTGGGTATTTGAAAGAACTAAATAGATACTTAGTGGAGGGTTATTATTTATAGATGTATTAGCTGATATTTGCTTATCATGATATAGAGACACTCTTGGTACAAGGGGAGGGGGCCCTTACAGAATGGCATTAAAGGTATTACCTTAATACAGGGACCCCTGAGTTAGCCTAGGGTGACATAAGATACAGACAATTACTCTCAAAGATATACAGCTGGGTTGTAGACACCATCAAGGTCAATTGAATTCAGTAGAAACAGCAGAATAGAAATTTGGTCAGAGGTTTCTAATTGATCATGAAATATCTGTAAGTTTGCTATTTATTTATTTATTTGTTTGTTTGTTTGTTTATTGACTGTACCAGGGATCAAACTCATAGCCTAATACCTACCAGCTAGGGCCTCTTGCCTCTGAGTTAATTCCTTCCCTAAGTATGTTACCTTATAACTATATTCCTACATTATAATTGTGCCCCAACATAATAATAATTACCCTTTTAATTTTTTATCCTCAATATTGTAAGATGTTATTTACCAGTAGTTTTAAAGTGTGGAAACTTTATATATTCTCTAATTCAATTATATACTTGATAGATTCTCTAATTCAATTATAAACTTGATATATTCTCTAATTCAATTATATAGAATTGTCAATCGACTAAATAAATTGATGTAAGACTATACATTTATTTGGATTGAAAAATGATGTTCAAATAATAACTTATTTTATGTTATTTTGTATTTCTTGGCAAATACTAGATACCTTATTCTTATATAATTTTTTACATCTACATGGCTTGATGAGGAAAAGGGAAAAGTCCAATTGGAAATTTAGATAGTTTTGGATTCACAGTAGAATGTGTAAAGGTCCAATGAAATACTCTGCTTGTTGTTTGATTGGTATTGTTGCTGAGTCTAATATAAAAATAAGCACTTTCCTTCTACAAGGGTAAATAGAAGGTATGGTACAATAATAAAGATAAATTGTTAACCTATAAAATAATGTGGAAATGAATTCAAATATTTGATAAAAATGTTAGTGATAGAAACAAATAAAATGTTTATCAAATTTTAAGAATTAAAGCACATAACCCTATTTTATACTATTTTTTATTTTGTGCTTTTATATTATTTACACAAAGATCTTCAATAGAGTTCTTGCATTAGGATTTTGAAATTTTGGTGAAAATTTTATCTAGCTATAATATAGGGCTGGATAGCTTAAGAGATCTATGTGCCTTATAATTGTGGTGGTAGAAAATATAAATTTCACAGTTCCGGTGTCTTTGGGAGGGTTACCTGGATGCAACACATGGTGGAAATGCACAGATGAAAAGAGCAACCTGTAGATTAGCTCTCAAAAATCAGCCCTAACCCATTGTATTAGCTAGCTTTTCAGCACCATGTCGGTATACCTAATCTAAGGTTACAAACAGTCCAAGGTTGACTGACTCCAGGGCAGAAACATCGTGGTAGAAAGACATGCTAGAGCAAAAGAGCTCACCTCATGTCAGCTAAAGAGCAGAGTGAGACAGAAAGAGCCAGAGAAAAGATAAACCCTTCTGAGGCAGTCCCCGGTGTCCTAATTCTGCTATCTGGGCCCTGTCTAACACTCACTGAGCTAATGAAGTCATCATCTTGTTCTATTTCTCTCCTGAACCAGCATTGCCTATATAGGCTGGTTAGCCAACTATAAACGCTTGCATCTTAAACCACCACTCTCTGCCTAATGACATGAATCCTGGCCATGCTTTTCTGTCCATCTGTTGGAGGCTTCCTGTCTCACTGAGGTTGCAATATAAGCCTTTATTCAAACTGGAAAAAGAATGCAGAATAAGTGGGGACCCACCTTTGCTCTATTTCTCAGAGGTTTTGATCCCTGTTCAGTCACTTCACAAGATCTGGTTGAACTTATGTCTTGGTGTTCTATGATAGTAGTAGTTATTGGATATATGTTATATATAAGACAGTCTGCTCTAGTGATTAAATATGTTTCCTGTCTTAAGAAGCTTATAATGTAATAGAGAACAAAATAATTTCTCTTTTTTAAATTATATTTTAAAGAGGATAAACCAATTTAAACAAACCAGTATAAGAGATACAGGACTTCAAAACATTACAAAATCAACAATAGTTACCATAATGCCTCTTGATGTCTTCAAAGTAGCTGCATATACCTTCAGACATAGTAAAAATCAAACAGAAGAAAATAGAAGAGAAACAATTAAAACAAATCAGTGAATGCAATAAAGGACTTAAAAATAAGCCAATAGTAAATTCAAAATGGCTACCATAATATTTCTTGCTATCTTTGAAATAGCTGCTCCTGCCATCAGATGTGACATAATCAAACAAAACAAAAGAAAATAAAACCCAACCTATCAGAACAATGGAAATCATACAGGACTTCAAAACAAGATCATAGGGAATCAACAATGGCTGCAACCTTCAAGGAGATTCCCCCTAGATGTCACACTGCATACCACTGTGCTCTGAACTCATGATCAGACCACTGTCCTTAGACCTGCAATGTTAGTGGAAACCAAAGTATCACAAGCATCCAATTGCATTTCACCACCATAGCAACATCACAGCCTGTGTTGAGGAGAAACCAATTTATAGTGCATGACTTTTTATGATAAAATAATAGTTTCAATTCATAATATTATCCACTTTCCCAAAGAAAAATTATGCCATAATATTGGAGTAAGAGATTTGTTTGTTTTCATGCACAGACATTTATCCTCCTCCTCCTCTTCCCTTTGAAATATAACTCTGAACATTCCACCTTGAAAAACATTACAATTACAGTGTGGTTTTCCTCCTAATTAAGGAACTAAATTTAACTTCTTTTCTACATATTGTTGCATAAATTGTTGAAAATAGTTACACAGAGTTATTTTTCCTAATTTTAAGCATTTACAACTGTTCAGCAGCAGCATTAATTGGTGTTGATGATAAAATTCATATTACTCAATAACTAAATACCTCTAGTTTAGCAGACTCCTTTGACACAATGATTTCAACATTTTACATGTGAATTCCAAAAAGATTATACCTACTAATACCTTCTTCATGGCATATTATCTTATAGGTAGGGAAGTATCTCCGCTACTTTTCTCTGTTGTTGGCACAAAACAGCTGACACCCAAAATGAAGGAAGGAAAAGTTTATTTAGCTTACAGTTTCTGGAGGTTTCAGTCCCATAATCAGCTGGCTCCAAGGCAGGGTGGCATGGCACTGGGTGAACACTTACTTCAAGGTAGCAGCTAGAAAAAGCAGCCAGGGCAAAAAAGGATGAAAATAAGTTCTCCGCTCCTTTATATTGTACGCAGGCTACTGCTCTCCGCTTCAGGGTGGGTGTGCCACTCACAAATTTTCTTTGCCTTGCTTTGCACAGGATGATAATATTTACAAAGGAAGGATTCTGGCTCCCTGCTGAACCTCTCAGTTAAACTTCTAAACTTCTCAAGTTGACACAATGTATCAATCACGATAGGAAATTAACCCTTATTTCTCATCAATTGTTTGTCTTGAAAAATCTCATGACTTGTTTAATATTTGCTCAAGTTATAGAATGAATATTTTCTGTAGACATAAATCAATATATGAACATGAAACACTTTCAAAGAGTTAGTTGTACACAGATAATGTTGAGTTAAAATTCTATGAAAAGTTTCTTAAACTCAAAAAGGTTTTGGAATAATGTGTAAATAAGACATACACACACACCTTTTAGTGGAAACCAGCCTAAAGTTATTGATCTCTGTAAGCAATAATAGAATAATAAAAAATTGATCTTTCAATGTAAATAAGCATAAATACCGCTAAAACAACTTTTATTGTTGTAAGTCAAAGAGACTATGGATCATCTGCTATAAAGTTCACAGAATACACATTTATTAGATCTGTAACAATTTCAGTCACTGAAGTTAAAAGAGTTCAATGTCATGAACTTAAAAGATTTGTGCTAAGATTCAACTTTTTAATCTACCATTTCATTATGATGTATCCTTAAAAGAATAGACACAAATTCATTTAAAATTTGAGTTAATACATTCAAATATAATTAATTAAATAATCTATCGTAAGTATACAAGAGATAGAAGTAAAATAAACTGACTTCAAAAGTATAAAAGTAAAATACTGTAGATGCTATAGTAAGGACATTAAAAAATATAAAGTATATCAATTTTAGAAACAGTATGTTTGAATTCAAACACAAGTACTTGAGCAGAAGGGCTTTTTAATCTCTACTGTGTGAAGTACAATGAAATTTTCCATAAGAGTACTATTGTTTTACATTCAGTTTGAACCATATAATATGTCCTTAACTCATGGCAATTATGCTAATGGCTAAGAAAGACAAATTAATGAAAGTAAATTTAATTTTTGTTCATTGACAAATTAATTAAAAAGCAGTACGATGGACTTGATACAGTCATTTGCTTGTAGAAAAGAGACACACTTAATATAGTCTGTGTCTTGTACTTTGTTTTGAAGCAATTTCTTTTCAAAATTATGTAGATATTTAAAACTTTTTAAAGGACCAAAATGATAAAAATTAGTGAGTCTGAATGTAAAAAGAACACACAAGCAAAACACAAAATAACTATTTAAATCATATAAAATTTCTGGGCCAATAATTTTGGGTCATGGAAGAAAATTATAGAGAAACTTTACAGTTAACATTAGAGTTTTCCAATAAAATACAACAATATCCACCTAACAAACCACCGGGATTTAATTTGTTCTATTAAGTAAATATATTCAGTAAATGTATTAAATGCTAACTCAAATATATAGTTGCATGTTGGGTCATGCTGCAAAACTTCATCTTCCAAAGATGTCTTGGTTTTATAAGCATTGTTCTTTAGATTTTTTAAAAATATGTTTTATAAAGCTAAAATTTTATTAAACTTTAGGAAGTTATAGGGTACAATAAATTTAGTTCCTGTAAAAATGTTTAATTGATACATGTAATAAATACCTCCAAATAGTGCCACATTTAGACAATTGGCTGTGTAAGTTTCAGTTTTTGGTACCAAATCTTTTTATAGGTTTAATGCCTGCAATTTCCAATCTTTTTAGTATTGAAGTGTACAAAAAGAATAACTTTATGAAGGTCATTTCAAACAATTAAGAGCACGTAAGAATTTATTCTAATTTAAAATTTTGAAAATTCAACTGTTTGAAAAACTAATAAACAGAATGTAAGACTGTTGCATATTTTTTGTGTGAGAGGGGAAATAAAGGAATTTGTGGGCATAGTATTTTGTGAAATGAAAACTCATAATTCAAAAGAAACCATTTCACATTTAACTAGGTATATATACAAACGTGTTAAAATTCTCTAACCTCAGTTCTCCACCTCAGTCAAGTGAATATTGAAAGTTATTTTATAAATGGCTTTCAAAAAACAAAAACTGAGAATTTTTACGACTTATTTTTAATGTTTTAGCTTTAACCAAAGTATATATGCTAGGAATATTTCCCACAAATACTCATTCTTTGTGTGTGTGTGTGTGTGTGTGTGTGTGTTCTAGAGTTGATGACGCCTTTCTTGACTATTTTTTGTTTTCAACCACTAAGGAATTAATGTATGTTCTATCTAATTTGAAGCAGCCCAAAGAAAAGAAAAGAATTTTTACTTCATGTATGATTATTGTCTAACAAAATTATGAATATATTTTACATTATGAATATGAGCCAAGGAACTAAGCAATGTAAAAAAGCTAAAGAAAGGATGAACTAGTCAATAGCAGGACATGATGGTTCACACCTGCAATACCAGCACTTGAGAGGCTGAGGCAGGAGGACTGTTATGAGTTTGAGGTCAGTCTGGGCTACAAAGGGAGTTCAAGACCAGCCTCAACTGTGTAGTGAGACCTTGTATAAAAAAAAAAATAGAATGAGCTAGTCAAGACATTAAAAGTTAAAAAATGATGACTAAATTTTTTTGTAACAAATTAGTTTGACATTTAAAAGTCAATACAAATGTAAAATAAAGACATACCAACCTGTGAAAAACGTTCTCTAGAAGTAGTGTTTACTCATGATAATGTGTCAGTTTATCAAATGTGCTTAAAGTTAATGTGCTATAGAAAAAAGTATCCTTAAAGATGATGTGTGAAAATCTTTCTCTGAAATTAGTAACAAGAAAATAAATGACTCTAATTTTTTTCTAATTTTTTAAAGAGCAGAACATATTTATTGGGAGAAAGCTTCTGTCCAAGAGAGAGACAGAAGGGGTCCCCAGTGGGTTTCCAAGGAGGTCGCTTTTTCTAGGGACTTTTATAGAGCAAAACAACAAGGTGTTTTGTTGGGAAAAATGGGAACTCACAGGCAGGTGGTCATGAGGTGGGACAGAACCATGGTCAACCAACATGATTATTATGAGTGTAATTGCTCAGGTAAAATTGATTAAATCGGAGCAAATGGGGAAGCAAACTATTTAGCAAACAGGACCGCATGGTTGCAGTGGAAATTAGAGCAAGTTCAATAAGACAAGAAATTCAAATAACCAGAGATTCTAATGTGGTGGATCAGGAGTGTGACTTGAGCGCTGGAGTCTGTGAGCGCTTCCCTGCTGATTCTACTGTGCAACTGTAATTCAGAATCACTACATTAGGGTCTTGTACATAAGGGGAGCAGGTGGAAAAATGTGTGTCTCCTCCTTCTGATGTCTGCACATGTCTTAGGTTAATTTTTATGGACATTTATTCCATTATTCAGATCAGGATAGATTTGGCAGAGGTTGATATGAAGCAGAATTTATACCTACATCCTAGTTCATTTCAATTTTGATCTCTCTGAAAACCACACACCATTTATAGTATGTATGTCTTCCTTACCTTGTTCCCTTTTCCCTCCATCATGTGGAAGAAGGCATTTGTCCCTACTAATTCCAGAATGTTGGAGAAATGTGAATGTCTTAGTTACCTTTTACTTGTCGCTGAGACAAAAGTACCTGACGCCCAAAGTTAGAGAAGGAAAAGTTTATTTCTTACAGTACTTGGAGGTTTGAGTCCATACTCAGTTGGCTCTAAGGCAGGGTGGCATGGCGGGCCGCAGTTCATGGCAGCTGTAAACTGCAAGGCAGAACCTACAAGAGAGAGAGACATTCTTCCCGCAGTTACATCGCATCCTGGCTCCACCCCTAGGCGGTTGCAGCACTCACACCACCAATCCCAGCACTAGACAATGAGCCAATCACAAACGCATAGCTGCAAGAGGCTTGAGGGCCGCTGACATAAACCATGACGTTGAATACCTACTTCAATTCTAAATTTCTATAGGAATTATCCTCTGGCACAGAGATACCCAAAGTTTGATCTTACTGAGAAAACTTGAGTGCAACAATGTTTTCTAAAAGATTTTCTTATATTTAACATTTTCTTACATTTTTCTCCATTTGTACATGCTTCTGTATGTTGTATTTCCAGTTAGATATGCAGATAGCTAATAAAAATTAAATATCTTAGTTTGGACAAATTTCTATTCCCAATAAAAACAAGAATTCGCCAAAGAGATGGATATTGATTGGTTAAAAACTGCAGAATAGAAGACTACCCTTTGTTCTAAGCAATCTAACTGAGCTGCAATTATGGTGTTTCCAAGTTATATTGAAAATAAGCTTATTTCACTTTTGTCAGCATGTCCTTCTCCAAAAATCATCGAAGTCCAATCATGATTAGCAAATAAGATATTGCAAGTGATACAGTTATGTAAATTAAGAGTAACCAGAGAAGATAGTTTTCAATCTAACTGGATTATCATGGGTCAAAAATGATTAAAATGTAAAGTTTAAAAGTCTAACTAAGGATAATTTAATTATTAATGGTGCTCAATTTAAAAGGAAAAGCAATTAAAATAAGAAATATTAGCATTAATATATTTTTACAGAAAGTTGATTTGTTCTGGTTGTCTTGACTGAATTTATTTTAACCTTCCTTGAGATGATTTAAAAAGAGCAGTTATCTTCAAGCTGTTTGATAATAACAGATGTTTCAGTGTTTAAACCTCCAGAGAAAAATACCAGATGATTAAAGTCACAATAAATTTCTTGAAAATGAGAGAATTTGAAGTTTCATGACTAAAAGTAAAGACAAGATAAAAACAATATTAAAAAATACATTTAAACTGATGTAAATAGTTATGCTTTTAGTTTGTTTTAGCCAGTTGGAAACTGAGTAATTTTAAGTTTTCACTGAGATGATTTTCCCTTTCTCTCTGAGACAGAAGAGGCCACCATTGTCTCAGGACAATGAGTTCACCTTACATGACACCTTGTAACCTTTAGATGCTTTTAAATCATAAGAATTTTAAGAGGCTTAGTTAAATACGGGTAGGTAATTTTCCTACATAGAAGAGGTGAATTTAAAAAGTGATGTTATCACTTCCATAAAGCAACTAAACTGAATTCAAACCACTTCTGATTTCATTTTGCATGCTCCTAAAATTCAAGCTGGTAGAAATTACCGACAGCATAGCTGCATTAATCAGGCAGAATCCCATAGGGATCTGGAGAAGCTTCCTCTTTCTTCACTGAGTCCAAACCTGATAGAAAACATAAAACATCCATACTTTTCAGGTAGTAGGAGAAGCACATCCATGGTGTTTGGGGCTTAACTTAATGGCTAGTTAAGTTTAAATGTTTTCATAGAATACTGTTTTCACTGTATCGAGGAACACATAAGTTCTAAAGTGATAGGAAGGAGGTAAGTTAAGCACCAAGTATACAGTAATTATTACAACTCATTCAGTTGCTTATTCACTTAATAACTCATTATTAATATAAACCAGGTCACAGGCTGCATGTCTACTTCTTATGAAATAGTCTATGTGCCTAATATGATTTATTGAAAACTGTGTTACTATTTTAACAGCAAAAAAGGCCATAGAAATGCTTAATTTTAAATCCATGAAATCATCAGTTTTTATGAAATACTACAAAATTATTGATTTTAATATTTATTAAATAGCATAGTGTATTTTTTTGTTTCCTTGTGACTGGACTAAGGAAATAGCAATTGTTTTGTAAAAATATGAAAATTTTAACTGTATACAAAATAATGACATATACTGACAAAAGAATTAAACACCATTTACTCATCAGAAATCTGATGGTAGAATTGGACGTCATCTATTAAGCCTTTATTTATGAATCTACAAGACTTTAGTATTCATACATTGTTTCTAAGCATATTGACCAATTGAGTAAACCTAAACAAACTTTGCAGGATCATTTCCACATCTACTTCTCAGTTCTAAAATCTTGGATGATTTCATTCTGAACTTGTTGGGCCATATATTTCCTAATCGCATCTTCCTGCTTTCTGCATCCTTCCTGTTCTAAGTGTGGCCTGAGAACCAAGGTCACTGCCTCACCAAGCGCTTCCTGGAATGCAGACCCAATCTGCCCGTGTATAACATCTGGTCCTCTCTATATTAACATGACTCCCATGCAGGCATTGTCCATTGAAGTTTTCCAAGCACCAGTGCACAAACCAATCCATGCATACACATTTTCTGGTTGTCACAATTCAAAAATGTAGGTCTGTCACTTCAAACGTTTTCTTCCTTCTTCAATAAACTTTATTCTGCTGATTCCACATATCAAATCCATTGTCTCATTATATTGTAATCATTCCAACAACCAGCCATACCTGTCTTTCTTCCCAGTTTTTCACCTCTCCTGCCATAATCCTGAACGAAGCTAGATCATGTTTGCTTGGTATTAAATTTTTTCTTCTGGTTTTCTTGATTCTGAATTCCTCATTCTGAGTTTCTTCTATATGTACTAATCAGTCATCTTTAGAAATATATCTGACACTACCCTTCACCTCAAAACATTTTGAAAGTATCTCATCCTCTTATGATTACTAAAACAATTTGCAGTGTGGCCACTAGGGTCAAAAAGGACAGCTCTCATCTTCCTTCCTACTCTATTTCTCTCACTTAAGTCCACCATCTCATTCTGTGATGTCCTTTTCTTTTAGTGTGTTGTAAGGATCAAGCTCCTTTCTGTCTCATATTAGTGTTTGACACTGGCAGGGATGCTGTACGTATTCATTTTGTAGAACACTCCTTTTTCTTATTTTTTCCAGATAAATCATATTTATTCATCACACAACAAAATAGTTCTACAGATAGTGAACAATTCTTTCATTGTATTCTGTAATTCTGTATTGGAATTTTGTTTTCACGAATGCTAGAATATTAATGATAGAATATTTGCCTTCTGATGTAGACGCTTTGATATTGGTTGCCACCTCTCTGTGTTCATCTTCCCACTGTCTACTACAGTATCTTGTCTATAGTGCTTTCTGGCCACTATTTAGGTGTACAACTTAGGTGCAAAACAGTACCTCAGGGCTGACCACCTGGACCTCCCCCTGTGATCTCATTGTTACTTCTAGACAAGAACAGAAGAATCTGAGTCACTCTGTTTTCAACCTAAACCATGTATCTACTCCCAAGCATATGAAGAAGCCACTGGCTCCCTAGTGTGTTGTGGTAGGAAACCCTCAGAACCTAGAATTGAGTCTCTGAAGTTCAGAGGAATCAGGGACAGAGCTTCTGCACCCATCCTCTAAACTATTCTACTTCACTTTTCTCTTCACCAAAATATCAGGAAACTTCACTCACCTGAACTCAATCACCTGAGTTGCCAAGTGAGCAAAAACTATTGTTTCCAGATATTTTGTATGTTTTTCTCCTTTTAACCTAGAACATTCATTTTAGAAAACAAAGTTTAGTAATAGATTGTCTTTCTCTCTGCTATTAGTCTTTCCACTATTTAAAATAAAATGAAAACAAATCAAGACAGATGGAGGTTACTGAACTTCTGGTTTTGTCTCTGGTTCCTGAGCTTCTGTCCAAGCAAGAAATACTTTTAAGTTAGTGGAACATTCGAGGCCTTGTCTTCATGACTAGGGATGTGGTAAACAACTCAATGGGCTATAGGTTGAGAGAATTTCAGAGACCATTGATTTTGTCTTTGAGGTTAGCTGTGGGAGAAACACTTTTATCTCAGAAAGTTACTCTTCTCTTTGTTGACTTATTAGCTATATAAACTGATTTAAAAGGTAAAGAATATACAACCATCGTGGCTTTCTTTTAAGAAACAAAAAACTTTACATATGGCATTTATGTTAGGTTGTATCCTGATTTTTCAACTGACATATTTTGTTCATTCAGGCCTGTTAATTTTAGACTATTGTGATTTCATGGTCACCTTAAAATAACCCCTTAAACTTGGGACACATTTTGTAAAATAATTTATAACATGGAAGCAAAATTGTTACAGCTGTAATTGTTTACAGTGAAAGAGCTGTTTAGGGTGGACAAGTAACCCTATACTTCTTTTTATGGAATCTGTAATACTAAATTACTATAGTTTTCAAGATTGCAAATACTTATCTTTAGTGTATGTAAAACTTCATGTACATGTGTTTTTACAGTTCTTTATAATTCAGAAATGGGATTGGTAATGTTCTAACTCTAATGAGTAAAAATCATGAAGGTTCATAAGTCTAATGTATGTGTTTATTTAAGTAGCTTATCTTTTTTCAAATTTTATTTTTAAAGGTCATTTTATATTCTGTAGTCTGTGTATTTTACTCCCTCAGGAGTGGATTATGCTAAGAAATGTGCCATCTGGTGCAATTAGTGTCTAGTGCCCAAAGTAATGCAGCATAATGTTGCTCTCAGTGATTCACCACGGTCAGGCATTGTCCCCTGGAGTGTACATACAAAAATTCAGCGATTTAATCTCTCTATTAAAAGATTCTTTAGAGTTAGAGAACCATGTCAAATTATTTTATTAAAGATGTTTTAGTCTATGTAATGAGCTTTCCCAAACTAAAATGAAAACGAAAATAACTTTTAAAACTTTATGCAGTTAAATGCAATGAAATCACAATAATACAAAATAGAATGGAAATATTTTATTGAGCAACTATTATGCACAAAGGATTTTTCTCAGGCACCCTGTGGTCCTTCAAACCTCAGTATTTTCTAAAACAATTTCTAATACTGAAATAAAGCAGTAATAACTCAGAAAGATATAGACATGCCACAATATAGGTGACATTTTAAAGCCATAAGGTCTTGGGAAAATAAGATTTATTTCCACAATCAGTATTAGAATGCATCGTTGCTTTAGGAGGATTTCTTTGCATTCTTTTGTTTTTTCTGCCTAACTTCTAGTTATCATTAGTAATTTATTGAAATTTTACAATAAATTATTACTGTGTTGAAAATATATACATAAAAGGTAATAGAACACTGTTCTCTTAAGATTGTAACACTGTAAAATCCTTGAGGATAGCACATTTACCAACATGTTTTAACTCTTCACCATCTGACAGTAGAATGATATCTGCAGAGATATGTGTCACAACTATACTGTGGAGTTGGCAAAAGCATCGGATCAGCAATATCATTTTATATACATAATATCTTGTGCATGTATGTTTCTGTTTGTGTATGTATGTTGTACAGTTCTTAAAACTACATTGTACTATACTTTCAAAAGTTATAAAATATTATAATGTCTCTTACATTCATTCCACTAGCTTTGAATACACTTACACTCATGCAAAACTATTTCCAATGCTGATGCATTTGTGGCATGTGTGTGTGAACAAAACATGGAATCCACTATAGTTTAATGAAATACAAGTTACATATAATGTATTTTGAGGAAAAATTGTGTATTTTAACTTTGGTTATTACTGAGATCTATTTTCCTCCAAAATTTCCAATACTTTCTTCAACTTCTGAAAAACTTTCCAATTTTAGTGTGTACTACTTAATGTATTATTAATTCCTTCTAAAGAACAACTTCCATATTTTAATTCTGAGACATTTGTATATTAACAGCCATAAAATCCCATTATTTATAAGCCAGAAAAATGACTTATGTTAGAAAGAGGCACGATGCTGAGAGGTCGGCATGGAATCCAGAAATTCATAAGCAAGCAAGACTATTCTGAGTCACTGCACAAATGATCCTGTAGGAACTCTATACAGACACACAAATAGCAAATGTATGAAAAGTGTAGGAAATACTATTTATTTATTTATCTGCAATTCTAATTATTGATATTGTGAATGTATAATCCAGTTTCCATGTAACAATACTTTATGAATTCCTTATTAAGCTTTCTCTGTTATAATTTTATCTTTATACTTTATTGATTTATTTATTTTGTCATAAGAGACATAAAAGTAATTTTTATTGTGGAGCTATGGGATCAATATCTGGGGAAGATGCTAGTAAGAAATTCAATGATTGATTAAATCATTATTTTTAAAAATCAACATATCAAAGCTGCCTGTAACTCCAGAACTTTGGAGGATGAAACAGGAGGATAGCTACAAGTTCTAGACTAGTTACAAAATGAGCCCAAGGCCAGCCTTAACTGTAGTAATATCCTGTCTCAAAAAAGACAAAAAAAATAAAAATATAAATTATTACCTAAAATACTATGAAATGTTTGTATTTATCCCTATTTTTATTACTTTAATTCATAAGCCATATTTAATACATGAGCAAAAGTTACTACTATTAAGGAAAAAATGTCACCTTTTTTGCATCAACGACTAGCTACACCTCAAAATTATAAAAATGTAAATTCATGTAATATTGAAATCCTCTCACTATGCAAAATTTTGCATGAAAACCTATTTATTTTATAAAATATATAGTATTGCAACTAACTACTCCAACAATAGATGTTAGGTAACTGGTCCATTACAAAACTACTTCAAAGTACGTTGAAAGAATGGACAGTTATATGATAAATAAAAGAGTTCTCATATTCTGCTAAATTATCATATTCATAATGTATAAAAGCTGTATATAGTGCTTATTGAAAGACTCCAAAAAATATACAAAATTTTAAAAAGACACTTTGTAAAGGATGATGTATACATTTTCCATGAATAAACATATTTCTAGACTTCATTAGTCTTCATAAAATAATTATATTATAATGACATACTCCTCTAAAATGAAAATATCAAATATGATGGGTTAACTAGAATCTATAATAATTTGATTTAAATACACTCATAGCAAAAAATAATTGTGAGGAATTCTCAGTATCCTCTAAAGATGAATAAATCTGTGTCCAATTACTAACGATCTCACTATTGAACAGGAAGCATTTAAGCAAGAAAAAACTTTCAGATGCTTTTTAATGACATGTACAAGCTTTATGACTAACACTGGAATAGAAAATAAATAAAAGAGTTTGACTACAGCAGGAAATTATACACTCTATATGAATGAATTGCTAGTTCATGAAACAATACAGTTGAATTTCAGAATCACAGTGTTGGAAAGAATAAACCTTACACAAAAGGCAACATGCCTTATGAGTACATTATTATTGAACTGACAAATAGAACATACACATGAGTCTACCAATAAATGTATACACATTTCAAAAAAAGAAAAACTTGTATAAATATTTTAATACTAAATTCATTGAGATATCATAAGCTTTATAAATTTAACTTTGGCCTCCATAATTGAAAAAGGTACTCAAAGTGGTGGTCATTAATTTCTAGACATTTATTAATACAGTGAACTGTCATGGGTAAACTTGATCTTTGAGACTGCCACACATGCATTTTTAATTTCTGCTCTAAGGGTCATCAGTGCACTGAATTTTCTGAATATGTAACATCCTTTAGGGTCCCCATATGAGGGAAACATTGTTGAGAAAAACGTCATACAATTTTTCTTTTCCTGAAGTTTATATACAGTTTTGGTAGATTCTATTTATATGAATTATTCTTTTCTTGATATATAAATTTTTGGTAGATTTTTTCTATCAGTCTAAGAGATACTTTGAAAGCTTGATGGAATGAATGTTAAAGAATACTTAAAGTTCATATGGAAACAGAGAAAGCTTAAAAATCAGAGAAAATTTTGTGGTACATCTTCAAATGTAGGGAACAAGGATAAACTGAGTCAAGAGGCATTGTATGTAGTATGACTCTCCTCTGAGGTTTGTGGTCAGCGATTGATTTGTTAATACATGTCTCATTACATTAACATATTGTGAAAAATGAACACAGAATCCATTTGACCTAGTATATAAAACTCTTATTGCTTTATTACTAATTGTGTATAATGAAAAGCTAGACTAAAAGATTTTGAAAGTTTTCACTACAAGGAAATAATAAATAATAATAAATAATTGAGTATAAAAATATTTTATATGCTTCAAAACATTACATGCCACACTACTAATATATACAATAATTATGTTGAATCAGGTAAAATAATTATATGTCATAGCAGAAAATGACCATCCTTACTAAGCAATCAAGGTTTCTAGGATGGATCAGTGCAGAAATACAACCAGAAACTCATATTTAAAGAACCTTTTTGATAATAATGACTAGATCTCTGCTTTCAGCCAGGCATTATTTTAGGCATTTTACACATATCAGCTTCTAATTCCTACAGAATCTATTGTATACTTTTTCCAAGCAGAGAAGTTCCGAGAAGTGAGCACCTACCTAAATTTGCAAAGTAAGGAAGAAACAGACATATTTGAATACATGCACTTTCATTCTTGTATTATACAATTTTTTGCCAGTCATATTATTCTGACCTCAACATATGCATAAACAGGCTATGAGCTCTTCAAAAATGAAAGCAGTCAGAAAAGTGTGGCAACAATGCTGGTCCCTGCCACAAGCGTCACTCACTCGTGACCTGATTTTAAACTTTCTTCATACCTTCTGTTTGTGTTTTCTATGTTGCTGTTTCAATCTTCTTGACCTTTCTATCTCTCTGTCTCTCTCTCTCTCCCCCTTGCTTTGTTGAACCTATTCCCTAGAAGTACTCTTACCAGGTAGTTCATCAATGTCTCCTTCTTTAGGATTTATAAATATAATAAATCTGTATTCCTTTCTTTTGTCTCCATGGTATTATGCTAGGTCTTTAGCTAACTGGTCTGATTATGGACAAATAAGCATAAAACACTTTAAAGCTACATGATTATTCTTTATAACTCAACTACCATACACTGATGTGGTGTTTATTGAAAAAAATAAGCAATGAACAACAACAAAAAGAAAACATTGTCCATTTTACTACTGAAATAATGCTAAGACTCTGTGCTACAAAGAGTTTTTAGTGTTCAGATAATAAATAGTGAAAAGTCTTGAATACAGAACTAAAAACACAAAAAACTTAATTCCCTTTTGAAGTCAGTTTCCTGTCACTATAATAAAACAATACATAGTCAGCCTACAAGAAAAAATATTTATTTTGGCTCATGGTTTTACAGGTTTTACTGCATACTTATTTGACTGTTTGGGAGCTAAGGAGGAGGAACTGTCACTGCAGGAAGCCCATTATGGATCAAAGCTGCTTGCATCATGGTAGTTGGAAAATGTGAAGGGCATAAAGAGAAGAGTTTTTAGGGGTCTCAAGATCCTCTTTAAGGGGTTATCACCAGTGACTCAACTTCCTTCCACTGGATCCTACCTCATAAAAATTCTACAGTCTCTCAACAGTGCCACAAATTGGTGACCAAGTCTTTATTATATGGACCATTGCAGGAAATTTATAATACAGCCATAATTCTCCCAGACAGTGAAATAATAAAACTTAGGCAAATACTATATCCCACTAATCATATTAGCAGCTTCTCTACTCTCCCTAGCTCTCTTAGACAGAACTGGTAACCAGATTGGGAACAGATGGTTGTGATTCAGACACAGAAAGATATTTTCTGTCATAGAGTTTGTGCCTGCAGAGAAAAGATGGAAGCATTGCTTAAGTTTCCCTCATATACAGTTGTAGGTTAAAAAAAAGATTCTATTAGAATCACACTGGAAACGAGAAGGATTAATACAATCATATAGATTACTGGTCAGAAACAGAGCTGGATGTGATCAGTAAATAATTATTTGCTAGCAAACATTGACAAAAGATTTCTACATGACAGAAATTTAACATTTTATAGTAGGTTAACAAAAGATGGTGGTAGAATAGAAATGTTACATGACACACACCTCCAAAGCAGCAAAGATTTTTTCTAAAGTATCAATTGCACAATAAATTTGCAATACTAAGCTGTATTTTTATAGTTTTAAACTAGCTTATAAATCATTATAAATGGTTTTACAATTAACTTACAATTAATTTGAATCCCAAAATCATAGAATCTTTGTAAGTATATCACTTTTGAATATGTATTTATATTTTTAATTGTTGAAATATTTAATACAAAATTATCATGACTTGAGTAACTCAATAATTTCAGTTTTAAAATTTGCATATGTGAAGAAACTCTGGCCAAAGTAAAATGGGTTGGAGCAGTCATGATCCTGTAAATACCTGGCATATTGTTATGGTTTGCGTCTATGTTGTCTCCCAAACCTCATGCAATCATGGAGGTTGCTGAGTCTAGCCTTTGTGACTGGTTTGTTGTCTAGTGCTGGGATTGATGGTGTGAGTGCTGCACCTGTCCAAGGGTGGATCCAGCATGCAATGCAAGGGTGGGAAGAAGGTGTGTTTTTTCCTCTTTTGCTCTGTTTGCTCTAGTTGTTTGCAGTGGCCATGAATGGTTGCCCTGCCATGCCATCCTGCCTTGGAGCCAGCTAGGTATGAGCTGAAACCCTTGAAACCCTTGAAATGGTAAGAAATAAACCTTCTTTTGCTTTACTTTGGGCATCAGATATTTTTGTCTCATCAATGTAGGAAAAGTAGCCAAGACAAAATTTGGTACTAGGAGTGGGGTCATTGTGACTGTATCTGACCATGAGGTTTAAGAGCCTTTGGGAATGGCTTGTGGGAAGTTTTTGGAAAGATTCATACATGTTGCCTAAAAGAATGGCCCTGGAACAGCTTAGACTGTTCTGTATGGGAGATTCTGGTCAGAGCTCAGGGGACCAGAAGGTTAATAGAAAACCTGCCAATAAAGACCAGGCTTGAGAGGTTTCTGCTGGGAAGGACTGCACTGGTTGTTCGACTCCAGACAATGTGTATAATGGCTTGGCAGAAAGCTTGCATTTTGCTTATTTCCATAGATTTTGCCTGAGACTGATATTAAGGGAAATGGGCTGATTATTATGGCAGAAGAAATTTCAAGGCAGTTAAATGTTGAGCTGATGGCATGGCTATTCTTGAGGGCTTCTTACCAGATTTATGTTGGAAGTCAAGAGCAAAAAGCCCAGCAGGATGATTAAAAATTTTGTGCGTTTGACCAGAAAGCTATGGACGACAAAGATAGAGCTGAGACCTCTATTGATGAGAAGGAACAAAAAAATAAAAAGATGGCCTGAAAGCATGCTGAGCAGTAGTAGGTTTCTACCCTTTGCAGCTTGAAAACTGCAAAAGTGAAAAACTGTAGTCATCATAGATCTCAAACTAATACTTAAATCTCAAAACTCACTGTCTTCATACCTTGGGCCATGCTGATCCCTATTTAAATATGTATAAAATAGCCAGGGATTTAGCTCAGTGGCATAAATGCCTGCCTAGCAAGCATGAGGCCATGAGTTCAATCCCTGGAACCAAAAAAATAAAAAAAATAATAAATAATAAATAAATAAATATAAAAGTAATATGTATTACAGTACTATGTCTTTGCAGGACATGATGAATGTAGAGTTGTTTTCATAGTGCCTGGCTTAGAATTGTCCCAGGGAGGAAGCTGTCAGGCAGATAAGGCCTGCCAATGTTGCTGAGCACCTTGTTGCTGCTTTTTTTCTCCCACTTTTAGTCCACATCCTGACACCAGCATGTAGTTCTTTATCAATTTTATTAATTGAAGCAGTGAAAAGATTGATGATAGTAATCGCTCACTTACTCCTTTTCCCTTCTGATTATAAGAATGAGGTGTTCGAAATATAGGCTTCTTGCTTAAATGCTCGCTTGAACATGTAATTTACATTTGGAGAGAAGAAAGCACTCTCAGTGTTTTTGAATGATTAAACTGCTTTCTCTGCTGATAGAATAGCAATTCATAAGATATCAATTTTCTCAGCTAAATAATGTGTGAGGAATTGTCTTTTGTATCAATAAAAAACATTTTGTGTGTTATGGCTCAGAATTCTATATTTTACTTTATAATAAATTGGCATTGCTCGTTTATGATCTTTTGGCATGGCCATGTAGTTCACAAAGGCATGAAGCTGCGAACCCTCCTGTAACTTCCATTTGTCCTACAGAGCTAGCTCTTTTCAGAACATAAGGATAAAGCAACTGCTGGGACTAAAATCAATTCTGAACTATAAAAGTCAACAGGTATCCTTAAACAGCAATCTTTTCTTTGTCATGTCAGTCTACAAAACCACAGAAAATTAAAGTTAAAAATTGTTGTCAGTCATTTTAAAAGATATCACAGTGTCTTGAATTATATATCATTTCAGTCAATTGGTTGAAATCATATCTGACAGTAAAGTGTTCACCATTGGAAAAGAAAAATGTAGGTCACAACTATATTCATAATGTATATATTGCATAGTTTTGAATTTGCATTGCATATCTAAGTGATAGAGCATCAGGTCTGGGATTGTGCAGTGAGACATTTGTGCCTCACTTTCTCCAAGTATCACTTAGACACAGGGAATCCTTTTTAGAAAATATATGAGCACTGATCAGTGATTCCAAGAAAAAAGGAGCAGTGTTTGCCCTTTCAAACAACTCTAAGGACAACACAAAATTAACACTGACTCTCTTAAATCATGGGGTTATTGGCAAAATGTTTATTTTCTCTTTACAGATTAATGTAAGCATAATAAAAAGTCCAATGATATGTTTGTGTTTTCCATCTAATATGATTGTATCCATGGTATATAATTGCAGTTTTAGGAGAGTAAGCACTAAATAAAATAAAATATGATCCTTAAGTTATTCAAACCTATAATACTAATGTGATTGGCTACACTAAGAAATTTGATTGCCTTCTGCGAATTTGTAGCATTATGGGAATAAAAGCAATATATATTTTTATTCATATGCTACTAGAGCAAGGAATATGATGATAAACACTTAATTATGTTTTAAACTGAATATTTTTACTCCAGATATGTTTACTGTTTTCAAATTTAGATTTCCACACAGCTTGATTATGCTTTTGATTATAAAGTTAATCAAAATATATATGGTAAGTTATTATGTACCTAGACAGAACTTCCTATAGGAAATATAGCATAATTGTGCTATGGGAATAAGATGAATATAAGCATTAAAAAATTCTGTAAGTTAAAATATTTAAGGGTTCAATATTTTTAGGTTTGATATATCAATTGCAAACAAAATATTGTGTTTTGTATACTTTTTAAAAAAACTTAGAATTTTAATACAAATAAACAATTTCTTGGCATCTAATCATGAAAAAGCATATTAAAATGTCTATATTCTCATAAATGATCTTTTATTAACTAAGTAACTTATATAAACAAATATAGAAGTGAATAAAGAGATAAAATATTCCGAGTCATGGTCTTTCTCTGTGTCTGTGTCTCTCTACATGTTTACAATTCATGCAGTTTACAATAATCTTGAGGGTGGTTTCATGTATGTTTTCCAACAGATTTCTCTTGTTTCAAATTCCCCTCCCCTCCCCTTCCTTCCTCCCCACTTCTCTGCTCTTCCTACTGACTTGTTCATACTTGGTGGCACTATCGATGTTAGCTTATAGCATGACATCGTGCTTACATTCATTGGGGTTACTAGGTTTCTGTACATGGCATACCTTTATTTTTCTTCTTTCCCCTTCACCACTCAATTCCATCCTTTCTTTTCTTTGATCCATCCTTTATCATTTTCTTTGTTTGTATTTTGCCTCACTCAAATGGTACTTTAGTTTGTGTGTTTGGTTTATTTCACTCTACATTACATTTTTCAAGCACATCCATTTATCTACAAATGTCTCAAATTTGTCATGTTTTATAGCCAAGTGGTATTCCATTATATAGAGATACCACATTTCCTTTATCCAATCATCTGTTGATGGGTATAAAGACTATTTCGTGGATTTACAGGCTGTTTCACGGTGCTGTTAAGAACATTGGCATGTATGTATCATGGTTATATGAAGACTTAAATTCTTTAAAGATGATACTTTGCAGAAGGATAACAGGGTCATAGGGAATTTCTCATCTCAGTTCTTTGTGAAATCTCTATACTGATTTTCATAATGGTTTCACTGGTTTGCATTCCCAACACAATGCAGGAGAGTTCCTTTTCACCACAGCCATGCCAGAGTTTGTTATTGTTTCATTTCCCAGTGATTGGAATCTTAGATTAAGATGGAATCTTAGCATTGTTTTAGCTTGCATTTTTCTGAAGGACAGAAATATTGATTATTTTTGCATGTTTTTGTTGACTGTTTGGATTACTTCTTCTGTGAATTGTCTGTTCATTTTTTCTTGTCCATTTCATCACTGGGACTTCCATTTTAGTAGGTTTAATTTTTTTTTGAGTTCTTTGAATATTCTAGATATCAGTCCTGTGTCTGAGAAAAGAGCATTGTAGGTTGTCTCCTCACTCTTCCGACTGAATCTTTTCTGTACAAAAGCTTTTAGACAGATGTAATCCCATTTGTTGACTCTTGCTGCTATTCCTTATACAACTGAGGTTCTGTTTAGAAAATCCTTTCCTACACCTATATCTTTAAATGTTTACCTAATTAATCAACCAGTAGATTTGATGTTTCTATTTTGATGTTTACATCTTTGATCCATTTTTATTTTAATTTAGTAATGGATAAATATAGGGATCCAATTTCATTCTTCTGCAAACAGATGGCTAGTTTTCTGAATACCCTTTTTTGAAAAGAAAATCTTTCCTCCTAGATATTTCTAGTCCCTTAGTCAGAAATCAGAATCAAATGTGTCTGGTGAGGTTTCTGTGTTTCAGTTGTGTTTCACTGATCAACGTTTGTTTTTGTTCCCATACCACGCCATTTTTTAAAATCACTATTGCTTGTAGTATAGCTTAAAGTCAAGTATTGCTACACCACCTTCTTTGCTCTTAATGCCCAAAATTAGTTTTGCTTTTCTGGATCTATTCTGGCTCTATAGGAAGTTTATGATTGTTTTCTTAGATCTATAATATTTGTTCTTGGTATTCTGATTGAGATTGTATTGAATTTATGAAAAAGTATTGGAAGTATACCAATTTTAACAGTAGTGGTTCTGCCTATTCAGAAGCAAATAAACAAACAAAACCCAAATTGAACAGCTGGTTCTTCAAAAGTATGCAAAAAACATATAAGCCATTACGAGACCAACCAAGAGAAAGAAAAAAAAGATTCATATCAGTGCAACTAGAAACGCAAAGGGGGAAATCACAACAGACACTGTCAAAATCTAAAACATGGTAACTACTTTAAAAAATTATATTCCAAAAATTTTTGAAGAAATGGACCATTTCCTAGGTCCATACAAACTAACAATATTAAAACTAGATGACATAAACAAGTTTAACAGCCTCAAAATAAGCAAAAAACTGATTCAATAATATATAAAAGAAAGAAAGAAAGAAAAGCCCAGAATTTGATAAATTCATTTCTAAATTCTAAAGTCTACCAGGCCTTTAAATATGTTATACTCTTCAATCTCTTCAAAGAAACAAAAAAGGATGGAAAGACTCAAATTCATTTATGGAATTTAGTATCACCCTAATCCCCAAAACAGATAAAATCCAACTAAAAAAGAGAACTGTAGTCTATTCTCTCTATAAACATAGATGCAAATAACCTCAATAACATATTAGCAAATACATTGCAGCATATCACCAAAAATCTGATACACTGGGGATGTAGCTCACCAGGTGCAGTGCCTGCCTTGCAAGTACAAGGACCTGAGTTTGATTCCCATTTAAAAAAAAAATACATCCTGATTGAGTAGGTTTTATTCCAGAGATGCAAACATGGTTAACATACATAACTAAATAAAAGGAATAAGGTCAAAAAATCGTATGATCATATCAGCAGATGCAGAAATGGCTTTTGACAAAATCCAACTGCCCTTCATGATAAAAACCCTTTAAAACAAACTGGCATAGAAGGCTCATACCTAAAATATGACAAAGATTATTAAATAAGAAAAATTTTAAACTGTTCTTTTCAAAATGAAGAACAAGACAAAAATGTTCACTATCACCTCTCCTATTCAATATAGTTTGAAACATTAGACAGAAATTTGGCAAAGAAATATAGGATACATATAAAAAAGGAATAACTCATATTATCATTATTTGTAGATGACTGCTATCACACTCACATCATCTGCACTGTGTGGGTGATTGTCTCTAGCTCTAGAATTCCCTTTTTTATAACCACTCCAATATGTACATCATCCCTACCCCTTATCTTTGTTCTTAAAAATCTGTCAGTTAAAAAAATTGACAAAACAAAACAACAGCAACACAACTCTGCCGTGTATTATTTCAATGGAGTTGAGCTTCAATAGTTCTGGCCCCAGCCTCTGTCACAATAGCATTGAAGAAACTCTCTTCTCCTTATTAACTTTTTCTTCTACAATTTTTTTCATTTAATGGTGGATCTATTTTTGATATTGGATAAAACTGATATCACAATATGATGTTGATGAATGTGTAC
The DNA here is from genome assembly GCA_004027455.1 of Hydrochoerus hydrochaeris. Classification (NCBI taxonomy): domain Eukaryota; kingdom Metazoa; phylum Chordata; class Mammalia; order Rodentia; family Hydrochaeridae; genus Hydrochoerus; species Hydrochoerus hydrochaeris. Next base: position 26,913 of record PVLA01009489.1, on the reverse strand, counting down.
AGAGCCAAAAATCAAAATATATTACTTCTAGCTCTGAGTAGAAAACTTTTTGTTTAGCCTCAGACAAATGACTTGTATTCTCTGAGCTTCAGATTTTTTGATACTTACTGGAATTTCTGTCCATAAACTGTGTTGTTCTGTATGTGTTTTTAAAATAATTTTTCCCTTTTAAAAACTACTACACTATATAATTTGATCGTATTCTGAATACGACAGGAATTTTCCTAGCATTCTAACTTCTTCCCCTAAAAAAATTATAATTATCAAAAGAAAAGTCATCACTTATATTTCTAACTACTACATTCATGAGCAACTCTTCAAATGTGTGTGATGAATGAAGGGTGGGTCTAAAGTTTGTTTCTGGGAAGGGAAATATTAAGGAAATATTTGGGCTCAGATTGTTATGTCTAATGCCAAGGACTATCTGACGTGCTAGGATAAATTTATCTTGTAGTTTTAGCTATAAACTCCAAAGAAACTAGACCTGAAACAAAAGAATGCTTCTTTTGGGTACAGACCAGATTCGGAAGCTCTGACAGAAAGGAGAGCGCTTAGAATCTGTTGTACGCAGGTGCAGTGTGTTGTCTTCACGGCAACATTCAATGATCAAGAAGCAAAAATTATTTTTCTGAGAATTTGAGAAAAAAGAAGAGCAAGGAAGAAAAAAGAGAGAAAATATATAATAGAAACTGAAGGAAGAAGACATGAAGAAATTGAAAAGAGGAGGGAAAGGAAGCAAACAATAATGTGATTAGATTGGGATAAGGAAAACATTTGTATCTGTTTAAGCAGAATGCTTCCTCCTCAGTGACTGAGCAGCACACGTATCAAGACACATACGTGCAGAACCCAGCGAACATTAACTAGATTGCTTCTTTACCTAAAACACGTGAAAGCCTGGAGTAAAAGATTTGCTAATGTGAAACCAGAAAATCACAGCCCCTTAGGTGCTGATTGGCAAATTAACTCTTCACAGTTACATGAGAGTTGATTATTTACATAGAACCTCTGGGCACCTCAGTACAGCTCTTGAATTCTTTCAAAATATAATTTATATTCATTTTTTACGTTTTACTGTTACCTATGTTTTACTACAGAGTATTTGTGAGCTCTTAAGAAATGAAATTTAAATTAAAGACTATACTAAAGTAGAAACTGCAACATTCCCTGCTAATCAGATCTTTTAAAATTATTCTTCCTATGTCCATCTCAGCAGAACAACTGGCCTCAGAGGACACAGTCTTATTTCTGGAGCCTAGAAAAGTAGCAAAAGTGAGAGAGAATCATAAGACAGCTTTCCTTTTTTTCTCAGTTTACTTTTAGAAAATGTAGGAAATAAAGAAAAAAAGATTTACTGTCTTGCTTCACTGAAACTTTTCCTTCAAAAACAATTTTATGGTTTGATATATTCTCAGGTTTTACAAGGAATCAATCTTTTTGAAATAGGTAATTATCTTTAAAATGCTTTATTTTTTAATATAGGATAGTACTTTCATTGTATGTGATCTTCATTACTAACAGGCGTTGTGATAATCAATTATATAATAGGGAGCTAAATTGTGTCCTAAAAACCATAGTTTTTCATGTTGTGTTTCTACTGTAAACTTACTTTGATGTTTTCTCTCAGGTTGGAATTTAAGCAGTGCATTTTTCTATAGATGCCTAATACAGTATCCTAGATATATATAAAATGTTTGTGTAAGTTTCCAAGAAGGATAAAATAGCAATAAGTATTCTCATCATTAGCTTTTTTATTGAGGATGCATGATTTTTAAACTTAAAACACAGATAAATTAATAATAATTTGACATAAAAACTGTAGATTTTATTTACATTATGTTACTTATTATTAATTTCTGTTCCATAGTTTTTGTCCCTGTTTTCTAGAAGAAGAATATATAGCAAATTAATATATTTGTTCAATTCATTTCCACGTGTGTCTCTGTGTGTGTATATGCATACATGTGAGAATAACTAGCATTAAAAGTGCTCTAAGTTTCTTATTTTCTTCAATTTTTCATCTGTTATCAGGTACAAATATTTTGTGCACATGCCTATAAAGAAGGCCTTGAATACTTAAGGAGAATTCATTATTGGAACCGATATAGAAGGGATTCTTTGAAAATGATTTGAATATAGCTTATCATTTTAACATTTCATTCACTTACTCAAATAATTTCAGTCTAGTGGTTTTTCTCTGATTAAATTATATATGGTTCATTTTATTGATTTTAAGCGTGTAATACTCTAGTCATCACAAAATTGTGCTACTAGATAAGAGTTGATTTTCTACATGATTTTTTTCTTTTGAAACTCCTTATATAAACCTTGTGAATAAAATTCTTTCAACAAACATGTTCTATTTCTTCTTTGTGTGATACAATTTGTCAGTTCTAATGTCATTTCTATTATTTTCCTCTGGATTTATAGATACTTTCATAATACTTGAGTATTTATATGGATTCTAAAAGTTGAAGCATGAATCAAAACTACAATATAATATTTATACAACATTTCAAATGCTTATTTTATATTAAAAAGAGTATCTTTCATTTTTAAAATAAATTTAAATATAATTTTTTCAAATCTATCAATAAACCAAAACTTCATCTCACCCAAAGTTTGGTATTAAGATTATTTGGACGGTAGGAGCAAAGTGAGCAGTAAGTTGTTTTGGTTTTGCGTATATAAAATTTCCGTTATGCATAATGAAAGTTTTAAATAAGTTATAGGTCCAAGAATAATAATCAGGCAGAGTGGCTATAGATTTTGTGTTCACAAATTTCATGTTTCTATTAATTATGGATACCTGAAAAGCACTTTATGGAAATAACCATTCAGAAAACAACACCAAGTCAAAATAACACATAATGTCTTTAAGATACTTGTCCCAAATCCCAGTGGAAAAGGAATGTCACTGCAATGCTTTGATGGCAAGATTAACTTGATTGATTTATGTCAAGTGCAAGCAAAACCTGTTTTTCTCATAGGTTCCCACACTAAAATCAGTTTTCTAAAATGATAGTGGAGGAAATGCCATCATTTTGAACTGGAACAAGAAGATCTTGAGATGACAAGAGAAAGTTTGTTACTACCTGTTAAAGAAATAACTCTTAACATTTTAAGATAGAAGCCAGGGTTTAGCATTCTAAGGACAGGAGAAATGTCCATGTAATTTGCAGGCTGAGGGGCAGCCTGTGGGTTACTCACAACTGGTGAGATTCTGGGAGGCAAAGATGAAGTCATCCTCACCCTGAGTGCAGTGCCTGCCCCCATTTAAGGTCAGTCTTATAAATATCACCAACCAGGCCTTTCAGAAAGATAACAGAAAGGTAAAGAGCAACAAATCTGCCTCTCTGGACTTCAGAAGCCAGCCACTGGGAGTCCTGTGACTCAGCAAGTTCTGAAGGAAAGTTTGCTGCCTACAAAGATTGAAGAGACAGAATACGATGTGGAAAGTGGAACAGACAGTTAGTGGTTTCTCCCCTGTCCTGGCTTAAGTCTCATGAAAAAAAGGAGGGCTGAGTTTCTAAATGACCCAGTTGGCTTGCTAGTGGCTTCCTCCCCATTTGTTCCCAATTTAATCAATTTCACCTGGACAGTTAATCTTTTTGGTTGACCACAGTTCTGTCTAACCTTATGTTCACCTTGTGAGTTCCCATTTTTCCCCACCTTAGACCTGTTTCACCTCATGATTTTAACCTAGAAAAGTCCCTAGAAAAGTCAGTCGCTGGCAACCCGTTGGGGACCTCTTCTCTCTCTCTCAGATAGAAGCTTTCTTTCTCTCAATGTATTCTGCTCTTAACCTCTATTGTCCCTAAAACTCATTCTTCAATTTTAGGGAAAACAAATTCATAACAGACATATAGCAGCTTGGGCATTTCATTCCCTAAATGAGTGTTACTGTAGCTGATTTGCTTCATATTATCAGGGTTACAAACTTATTGTTATCTCTCTGCAAGCCAAGAATCAGGTCACTTTTGTGAAATTAACAATACTGGAGTACATTGCTAGAGAATTTTAAGGCCAGGATAATTACACTGAATCTTCACCTCTAAAACTAACCAAGGCAGTCAGATCTTGGGGCTTTGATAAAGGATTATAGTTAAGAACACCAAAGTACATGAAAATACTGAAAAGCAACTAAAGAGGTCTCTATTGGAACAAAGTCTTTTGACTGAAACCATCCACAAACTTTGGCACCAAACAAAACAAGCACACGCACACACACACACACACACACACACACACACACACACAGTAGACACCTGAGAAATAAATAAATAAAATGCCTCCCAAAATTCTCACCCACCTGAAGCCAATCCTGAGGGTGCTAAAGGAAGACTAGCATAAGCTACACAACTGAATTAACTGAAAAGATAGCAGAATATATTAGAAAGAGCTCAAAGAAGTATTCAGTGGAATTAGACAAGATTTAGCTCAGTGGTGTGAGCACCTGCCTGGCAAGTGCCAAGTCACAAGTTCAATCCTGGGTACCAATAAATAAATAAATAATAAATACATGGTATAACAAATAATGGAATAAGTAAACAAAAAGATGCAAGAGCTTTCAGAAGACAGTAATAAAATAATGGTCAGTTTACCATAACTGGAATAAGTGAAAAATCAAGAGATAGTACAAATGATATAAAAAAATCTGCTCATAGAAATAATGGCAGAAAACTTCCTGCCATATAGAGAAAAAATAAACAAACAGATAATTGAGATACATAAAACACCAAATAGCCATGACCAAAAGAGAACCTGTGCCACATTATACTTAAAATTCTAGATGTCTATCCATGGAACAAAAGCATAATCATTTTCCAGTACATTTATTTAAATTCAGCATGATCAAACATTTTTTCATTCATTTTTAAGATAATACAACAGGAAATATTTATCAAAGTTGTTCAGTATGAGAACTGACTTGTTGAAATGACTCCTGCCAGACTGACACTCAGGATAGTGCTCTGTTCAAGTGACACTCAGGGGTTGCTGTTAAATAATTAGAAGCTTCTAGAGAAAGACTCTAAACCACATATTGAGGCAAATCAGTAAGGAATATAGAGACTTTTCCACCCAACATGAAAATAATACAAGGATAATAATAACTCGGAATCTCTCAGTAATCACTCTCAGAGTGCATGGTCTCAGTTCTTCAACTGAAAGACACAGACAGTCATAATGGATCAAGAAGCTGGAAGCAGTGGCGTATGCCTGCAATCCCAGCACTCGGGAGGCTGAGGCAAGAGGACTGAGAACAGCCGGGGCTATACAGTGAGTTCAAGGCCAGCCTGAACCACATAAGGAAACCCTGCCTCAATAAAGACCAATAAATAAATAATAATGGATCAAGAAACAAAACACAACGACATGTAGCATAAAAGTATCACCAACCAGAGTCCCTAAACCTGAGCATCACCTTCTCTTTCTGTGTGTGGTTCTTTTGTTTTATTTGCTGCATTGATTTTTGAACCTGTTTTGATTACTAAGCAGAATAAGCCTCCAGAAATTTTTTTGAATAATAGGTATAAATATCTAACAATTACCATGTTTTTAAAGAAAGAATTCCAACTACAAGGTAGAGAAAATAAAAATATGACAGATTTTTCATTTGTAATTATGTGATAGTGACCCAGTAATTGTACTATTTTCCAAAATCTAATACATTCAATTTCTAGATAATTGATTCACTGAACAATTTTATGTTTTAAATAATACTCAAAATCATTTTCTTCGTTATTTTTAAATTACTTGCCCAAAATTGCATATACAAATGCTTAGCAAAATGGATAGGGAAAATGTCTATACATTTACAGTCTGCTGAAAGTTTCCATTTTTACTTAGGTTTTTAAGTTTACTTTTTCAATGTATTTTATAAATGCCCTCAGTGATCATAAAATGCTCTATAAAAATTATTCTTCATACTCCAATATTTTCAAAGCCTTTACTGTCATATAATTACAGAAGAAAAATATCTTCACATCACCTTTTTGAATGGTAGCATCAATTTTTACAGTAAATTAATGTGTGTGTCAAAAAAGTTACTGTTGAATGCTTTGTGAAATGATCAGTAATTAAGTTTTCATTTACTGGCCAGAAAGAAAGTGGCTTCTGATACATGGTAGTAATACAGAATTGCTGCAAATGTTATTTTAGTCATGACAAAAGTTAATGTATCCAAATCTAGAAAATTTAATTTGAATTTTTCTTTTCTCTTTTGCTTTTACTATGAAAATAGATGTTTAGGAAATTCTCAAGATTCCTCTAAGTCACTAAAAACCTTTATGCTTTAATTATATCTTGTACTATAAGAAAAGTAGTTTTACAGATGTGCAAGTTTATTTACTTCTTCATATGAGTATTGCAATTTAATAAGGGCCATTTAGCTTATCCGTGTTCAGGAAACTTTCTCATTTGTGTAGTATCATCAAATCATCAAATAGTTTATTTCAAAACAGATTTACATGGAATCGTGAGAAAAATATACTTCCCAAAGTCAAACTAAGCTCAAATGACTTGTGTAATTCCATAATTATGTGCAGGAAGAGAGTGATGCTTCAGCTCTGTGTAATTTAACTAACTACAGAGATATATGTCCAAAGAGATGAGCAGGTAGCAACAGCTGATTTGTTGCACAAAATTAAGCATTAGTTAGCAAAATAGGTTGAAAAAAATTTTAATTCTTGGAACCTGGTACAAATCTTTAAAATACAGTGTGAGTTGTTCTGTGCACACTGTGTGGGGGCAATGTGTCTGGAGCAAAACTCACTGATGTAATTATCACTGAACAAAGTATTAAATATGTCTACTATTATACTTCTAAAATTGAATGATTATTCTCTCTTTAGCTATTACATGACTAACAAGGATATTCATACCAAAGATACATTTTTAAAAGTAATTTTAAATAATTAATTTGGTAAATGATCATTGTGGTTTGGAATTATTTATTATTTATTTTGGGGTCAGGAATTGAACTCATGACCTTGCACTTGACAGGTAGGCACTTGTGTTGCTGAGCTATATCCTCAGCCAAGTTTGGAATGTGTCTTCTGAAATTGTAGGTATTTATTATACAATGATGAAAAATTTTTGTACTACCTAGTAATTGAAAAGATTTTATAGGACTGAATGAAGCTAGTTTGTTATCTAAAAATACATACATTATGATGAATCAATACATGGAAATAAATGTGCCTAAACTAAGCTCCTTCCCTGAAAAGGAAGACTGTATAAAGAGTTTTGATATCTTAGAAAGAGTTAAATGTTTATGTTCATCCATTGGAAAATTCATTTAAACAAATAGAACTTTTTAAAGCAAACATTAGCAAACTACAATACTATTTACTTTATTGGATTTTACAATAAAATATAAAAATCTGACAAATATAATGGTTATAAATATTGCAACTTCTGAGGGAGAAAAGGAAGACTTGATTAAAAGGGAAACATGCAAAAGATGTAACTCTGTGATGAGAACTAGTTAGTACTGTGATTTCAGTGATAAAGCAGATCAACGATTAACTGTTTGGTGACATAGATATTTATATTTCTAGTTACATTCAGCCATTCATTTTTGAAAAGTACAAAGAACAGCACAAAATATATCATCACCAATAATCAATAGATTTTGCTATTAAAAAAAGAGACAAGATTAAGTGATGTTAAAAGTTGGGAACCATTTAGAAAAGTATTTGGAGAAGGTCAGGTAAGAATGAGAGAAAGAATATTCACCAATGTATCATTGTATGAGAATACAGCATGTAAAATGTTAATATTTAAAATATATTAGATTTTTGAAAACAAGTAGTACCCTGAGTTTAACAATGCAACATGAGTCATGGATATTATCTTCTTTCATCAGGCTCTCAGTAATGAATGAAAAACTATTATTAGGGAAATGCAATAATGCATAACTTTTATGCTCAGAGAGACCTGAAGCGTTATCCCAGAAACAGGAGAACTTTATGCAGGAAGAAAGCAAGACCCTGTTTCCTGAGCAGCCTTTCATGTCAACCATTGGTAAGTGGCTGCAGTAGAAGTGCCTGAGACATAGTCACGAGGAAGAGGGCCTGGCAGGGATGCCACTGTACAGAGGGGCCGCATGTTTCAATCTGGGTCCCAGAACAGCTCGGTGATGCTTCACACTGTCAAGTTCACAGAACGGAGGAAGGAAGGACAGACCCTGGAGACTGCTGACAGGTAGTGAGCAGACTGAAGAAAGTCCCCGTGAAAGGCAGGGCCTGGTGATCAGAGACTCAGGTCCTGCCCTCAGAAGCCAGTTTCAGCCTGAGGTTGCACATTGTGAGATTATAACTCACTCTGGCTCTGTGTTCCACTGTCACCAGGTCTTCACACTCAGCACCATTCCGGGAGCAGAAGGCCACCCCAGCTTTGTAATGTTATCACAGACAAGTCCTGGCCTGATTTCTGCTCCTTACATAACTTATCCAGAGCATAAAGGATGCAGCCACATACTGAAAACAATAAAACCTTCCTTTTTCTTTATTTAATTATATTATTTTTATTTTACTTTTTCATTTTTAACTCTGCCATTTTTCTCATTCTGAACACTTTTCTGCACAGTTTTACTCCATTATTTTACTTTTTTTTCTTTTATGAGCATGTCTGTATATGTGTGCTTTACTTATTCTAATTTTTTAAATTTTCTCCCTAGTCCATCAGTATCCTGCCTCCTTTCCCAACACCACTTGGTTCTGTCTCCCGTGTTTTATTCATTTTCCACTTTTTTCTTTCCTCTCTACCTTTTCAATTTTCTACCTTCAACTTTTTTTCTAATATTTATATTAATCATAGAATCTTTTCCCATCCCCATTTCCTACTACTAATCTTGTACCCACTTTTCCCCATTATTCTTTTCTACATAGATAACAACATACTCTTGATGTCAATAGGTTCCCTTGTTCCACTCCTATTTTCTTCTTCCATAGCATAGAGGACATAAAAAACAAAGAAACAAAACAAAACAAAAAACAATACAAAAACTCTTGTTTTTCCTTTTTCTATTCTCTTTCCCTCTCTGACATTACCTGTCCCCAATTTCCTGTGCTTTACACAACTAATTCTACAAAATTGCTATTGAATGCTATTTTCATTTGAGAGATCCTCATTGCCCAGCCAAAGATGTGTCTACCTCAATCTCCACTTGGGGGATCTTTGTTTTTGAGTCAGCCTTGCCACACTCTTTGCATTCCTGCCTGGGGTAAGAGGAAGAACCAGAAACCTGAAGGAACTTTTCATGAGAGAACTCCTAGCCTCCTGACTCCCCACCTGACACAACAGGATGATTTAACTCCATGATTTGCAACACGTACTGAAGATAAAAAAACAAAATGCAAAAATGAGGCAGAGTCCCAGAAAATTAAAAGAGGAGGAGAAGGAAGAGGAAGTGAAAATAAACATAAAGAAATTTTTTAAAAATTTTCAAAATTGAGATCAACAACAACACTGGAATTTCTATAATGAAAATAATAAATAATAAATTTTTGACAATGACTAGATTTGAGACATAAAATGAAAATCCAAATGGAGATTTTCAATAAGTTGATTTTAATAAATAAAAGAGAAGGTGAACATAATGATCTATTAAATTAATAATTATTTAATTCTTTTTCTTTTTTTTTGGGTGCTAATGTTGATGCTAGGGAGGAACTATACCACTGAGCATAATACCTGTTTTAAATCATAAATCTAAATAATTGGTTGGACATTCATTAATTTAGTTTCTATCCCAAATCCCTATTTATGACAATATTAACTATCTTTAAGCTTTTTCAACTTCATTATTATTTCATTACTTTATTTTACACTTTTTACCCTAAATAATGTATCCTTGTTCTACCTGGTTTTGTTCTCATAGTGGCAAAAATAATATAGTTAAAAAAAATTTACTTTACAGGGAATAAAACAAAAGAGGATAGAACAACGCAGATCAGAATAGAACCATACAAGCAACACAGCACTTCACAAGACAATTGGATATCAACAGTAGCTACCATAATATCTCTTTCTTTGAAATACTTGAGCATAGCTTCACAGACAATAATATCAAACATAACAAAGTAGAAAAAAAGCATTCAAGAGAATGAACCTATTACAAGGCAATCTGACCCAAATAACAGAAAATGAACAATGGCTACTATAATATCCCATATTCCATAAAAAATTGGTTTATACTATTACACATATTAAAATCCAATAAGACACAACATGATAGAACCAATGGTAATAAAAGAACAAAAGCATGGTAGGACTTCAAAACCAAATGATATGAAATCAGCAATGGCTGACATAGTGTCTTGTTTTTTTCAAAGTAACTGTTCATGCCATCACACAAAACAAAATCAAACAAAACAGAATAAAACCATCCTAACCAATGAATGAAAATATTACAAGTCTTCAAAGCAATATAATGGAGATCCATGATTACCACAGAATCTTGTGTACTCTTACCTTTTCTCATACTAGGGAGACTATGCGGTATTTATATATACGAGTTTGATTTATTTCACTTATGACTATGGTCTCAAATTGCACCCATTTATTAATAAATATCTCAATGTGATTATTCTTTATAGCTGAGTAGTACTCCATTGCATAAAAGTACCGCAATTTTTTATGCATTGCTCAGTTGATGGGCACTTAGGTTGTTTCCAAGATCTGGCTATTACTAATTGTGCTGCTATAAACATGGGTGCACATATATCACTGTGGTATGATGTTTTCAGCTCTTCTAGGAATATGTCTAGAAGTGGAATAGCTGGGTCAAATGGGCTTCCAATCCCAGCTTTTTGAGGAATCTCCAGACTGACCTCCACAATGGTTGCACCAGTCTACAGTCCCACCAACAGTGCAGAAGAGTTCCTTTCTCCACACAGCCTCTCTAGAATTTGTTGTTGGTAGTTTTGTTGATGCTGGCCATTCTTTCCAGAGTAAGATTGAATTTCAGTGTGGTTTTAATTTGCATTTCTCTAATGACTAATGATGATGAACATTTTTTCATGCATTTGTTTGCCATTCTATTTCTTTATCTGAGAACTGTGTGTTCATCTTGGATGCTCATTTTTGGATTGCATCTTTGAATTCCGGTGGTCTGATTTTTTTTAATTCTTTATAAACGCTAGACAGAAGTCCTTTGTCTGAGGGACAGTTCACTAACATTTTTTTCTCAGTTTGTGGGTTTTCTTTTCATTCTGCTGGAGATTTCTTTCACTTTGCTGGAGATTTCTTTAATAAGACTTGATCCCAGTTATTGATTCTGGGAAGTATTTCCTGTGCAGTTTGGTTCATGTTCATGAATTCTCTACCTACCCCTATGTCTTCAAGATTTTTACCTTTGTCTTCCAACAGACTTAGTGTTTCTGTTTTAATATTTAGATCTTTGATCTATTTAGATTTCAGTTTAGTACATAGTGATAGGCATGGGTCTAGTTTTAGTTTTCAAAATATGGATAGCCAGTTTTTCCAGCACCATTTATTAAAGAGACTATCGTTCTTCCAGTGAACATGTTTGGCCCCTTTAATCAAAGATAAGGTGGTTGAGTGTGTTTGTAGTTGTGGTTATATCTTCTAGTCTATTCCATTGATCTTCAGGTCTGTTTTTATTCCAGTACTATGTTGATTTTATTATGGTAGCTTTGTAGTATAACTCAAGTCAGGGATTGTGATGCCTCCTGCCTTGGCTTTGTTGCTTAGAATTGCCTTTGCTATTCTAGGTCTCTTCTGGTTCCAGATGAATTTTAGAAGTGATTTCTCTAGATCTATGAGATATGTTAGTGGTATTTTCATTGGGATCGCATTGAATCTGTATAACAATTTTGGGAGAATGGCCATTTTCACAATATTTATTCTTCCTATCCATGAACAAGGGATGTCTTTCCACTTTCTGAGGCCCTATTCGATTTCTTTTTTCAGGGTATTATAACTTTCCCTGTATAGCTCTTTTGCTTCTTTTGTTAGATTAATTCCTAAGTATTTCATTTTTTTTGGATGCTAGTGTGAAGGGTGTGGCTTCTCATTTCTCTGTCAGAGATTTTGTTGTTAGTGTATAGGAATGCTATTGATTTTTGAGTATTGACTTTGTATCCAGCTACATTGTTGAATTTATTCTATCTAGGTGCCTTTCAATGAAGTTTTGGGGGTCTTCTATGTAGAATACCATGTCATCTGCAAATAATGATAGCTTAACTTCCTCTTTTCCTATCTTTACTCTTTTTATTTCTCTCTCTTGTCTAATTGCTCTGGCTAGTATTTCCAGTACTATGTTGAATGGGAGCAGTGATAAGAGACATCCTTGTCATGTGCCTGATTTTAAGGTAAAGGCTTTCAGTTTTTGGCCATTTAATATGACATTGGCTGTTGGTTTGTCATAGATGGCCTTTATCATATTGAGGTAGAGACTATCTATTCCAATTCTCTGTAAGGTTCTTGTCATGAATGGGTGTTGGATCTTATCAAAAGCTTTTTCTGTTTCTATAGAAATGATCATGTGATTCTTACTTTTGGTTCTATTGATATGGTGGATTACATTTATTGACTTATGTATGTTGAACCATCGTTGCATGCCTGGGATTAATCCCACTTGGTCATGGTGTATAATTTTTTTGATGATTTGCTGCATCCTGTTTGCCAATATTTCGTTGAGAATTTTTGCATCTATGTCCATTAGTGAGATTGGCCTGTAGTTCCCTTTTTCAGTTGGGTCTTTCTCAGGTTTTGGTACTAGAGTAATATTTCCTTCCAGGAATGACTTAGGGAGAAGTGCTTCCCTTTTGATTTCACTGAACAGTTTAAGGAGTGTCAGCATTAAGTCTTCTTTGTATTTCTTGTAGAATTCCGCAGTGAATCCATCTAAGCCTGGGCTCTTCTTTGTTGGTAGGGACTTGATTACATTTACAATTTCATTAATAGAAAATGGGTTATTCAGCAGTTTTACATCTTCTTGATCAAACTTTGGTGGCTCATATGTTTCTAGGAATCTGTCCATTTCTTCTGTTTTATCAAACCTATGAGAGTAGAGGTTTTCAAAATAGATGTTGATGATCTTCTGTATTTCCACAAAGTTAGTAGTGATTTCACCTTTTTCACTCCATATTGGATGAATATGAGTCTTTTCTTTCCTTTTTTAAAATTATGTTGGCTGAGGGCTTATCAATTTTATTTATTCTTTCAAAGAACCAACTCTTTGATTCATTGATTCTTTGTATTGTTTTCTTAGTTTCTATTGCATTAATTTCTGCTTTGATCCTTATAATTTCCTCCCTTCTTTTGACTTTGGGCTTGGCTAGCTCCTTATTTTCTAGCTGTTTGAGGTATAATATTAGGTTCTTTATTTGTGTTCTTTCTGTTTTCCTAATGTGGGAACTCAGTGCAATAAATTTTCCTCTAAGTACTGCTTTCATTGCATCCCACAGATCATGGTAAGTTGTATTTGTATGTTCGTTTGCTTGTAGATATTGTTTAATTTCTTCTTTAATTTCCTCTGTGATATATTGATTGCTCAAGAGTGTATTATTCAATGTCCATGTGTTTGTGTGGTTTTTGCAGTTACTTTTATCATTAATTTCCAGTTTCATGGTGCTATGATCCGATAACATGCATGGGATAATTTCAATTCCTTTGCATTTACTTAAATATATTCTGTGGGTTAGTATATGGTCTATTTTAGAGAATGTCCCATGCACTCCTGAGAAGAATGTATATTCTGATGTTGTTTGATGGAACACTATGTATAAGTCTATCAAGTACATTTGTTCACAGGTGTGATTCAGTTCTGTTATTTTTTTGCTAATTTTCTGTCTAGTTGATCTGTCCCTTTGTGTCAATCGTGTGTTAAGGTCTCCTGTTATAATTGTGTTATTGCCTATTTAATTTTTCATTTCTGTTAATCCTTGTTTTGTATAGCTGGGTGTTCTGGAATTTAACATATATGTAGTTAAGATTGTTATCTTTTCCTCTTGAAGTTTTGAAGTTTTGCCCTAACTAGTATGTTGTGACCTTCTTTATCTCTTTGGACATTTCTTGGTTTGAAGTTCACATTGTCTGCAAACAGAAAAGCTATCCCTGCTTTTTATTGAGTTCCTGTTGCATGAAATGTTTGTTTCCATCCTTGGACTTTCAGTCTATGAATTTCCTTTTGGGTTAGATAGATTTCTTGTATACAGCATATGGTTGGACATTGTTTCTTGATCCATTCTGCCAGTCTTGTTTCTTTTAATCTGGTGAATTGAGGTCATTTACATAAATGGTTATAACTGTTATATATTGGTTTATTGTTGACATGTTATCTTTCTGCTGTTGTATCTTTATCTTTCCCTTCTATTTAATAATCTGTCTTGCCTAGTGGTTTTTTCCTATGTGTATCTAGAATGTCTTTGAGTATTCTTTGCAGGGTTGATTTGGTGATCATGAAGTTTTTCAGCTGTTCTCTGTCATAGAAGTATCTTATTTCTTCATTTTGAAGGACAGTTTTTCAGTGTACATCAGTCTGGGTTGGAATCTGTTTTCCGTTAGGATCTGAAATATTTCACTCTATGCTCTTCTTGAAATCATTGTTTGTGTTGAGAAGTCTGCTGTGATTCTGATAGGTTTTTCCTTTATAGGTGATCTGTCTTTTGTCTCTAACAGCTTTTAATATTCTGTTCTTACATTGGATTTCTTGGATAATGATTATTATATTTCTGGGTGTAGTTTTATTTTGGTTATGGCTATTTGGAGTTCTATATACTTCACTAATCTGAATGTCAGTTTCCATTCTCATGGTTGGGAAATTTTCAGCTATTACTTCTGTAAATAGCTTCTTGATATCATTTGTGTTGTCCTCTTCTTTTTCATTTATACCTATTAATCTTATGTTGTTTTTCTTTGCATCATCTTTCAGCTGATTCCTTGCTATTTTTTTTTTTAATTGGTACTGGGGATCAAACTCATGATTGTGTGCTTGCAAGGCAGGCACTTATGCTGCTGAGCTAAATCCCCAATAATTCCTTGTTATTTTTAAGAGAGCTTTTCTTTCCTGTTTATTAGCTGCAATCTTATCTTCGAGGTCTGAAATTCTATCTTCACTTTTATTGAGGTGGTTTTGGCAATTTATAATAGAATTTTTGATTTCCTGTATATCTCTTTGAATCTGCTTCATGTATTTTGTTTGTTTCTTGTACTGTTAATTCAGGGATTCTGTTTGCTTTGTTCCTCTAATATTTTAGCTGTGTCTTCTTTAGATGCATTCACTATTTCTTTCACTACTTTTATCATATCTTCTTTTACCTGGGAGATTATTTCTAACTTGAGTTCTTTTATAGCTTCCAATACTTGATATCATTTCAGGTATTTCAGGTGTATGACTAGTATTTTCTTCTATGTATGTGCCTCCCAGGCTTTCTTGGGATGGGCTGGAGGTTTGAGATTGCATTTTGGTCTTTCATTTTGTCATTTTCCTATATTTACATGTAAATATAGGAAAACAAAATTTGAGCATGTTGGGAATCATCTCCTCCGCCCTCAGCTCCTGGGACTCAAGGGTCTTGGCTCTCCTGGTTGAATGAAGGTCACTGGGAGCATTCCACACAAGCCCTAAAACCTCTCCGGGCCAATCCAGTGTCCCAGGGGGCTGGGTGGGCACCCAAGCACCAGGAGCAATGTTCCAAACTCTCCTGGGCTAGAGCCAGGGAGCTGGAACTTCCCTTGCCCTTTCTGCTGTGCGAACTGGAACTCCCTTGCAGCCCGTGCGGGCCTATGTCCCCTCCAGAGATTTTTAAAAACTTGTTGGCAGGGCTGGGAATTTACCTCAGTGTCATAAACACCTGGCTGGCAAGCAAAAGGATGTGAGTTCAATGCCCAGTTCCAAAATCAATCAATGAATTAATCAATCAACCAATCAATCAATCTATAAATAAATAAACCTTTGGACATTTGTGAAAGAAAAATAGTATCATTTATGTCAGACTCTAAATGTGAGGATATATGCTTATTTGTTTAAAAAACAAGTTTCTGTGACATAATTTCCTAAAAATAAATGATGCGCGACATATTGTAGTTGATGCACATGGCCATCTCAAAGAGTAAAATCTGCTTCCCATTGAATATTTTATTTTGTAGAGTTGGCACCATCATTCTCCAATTTACCACTGTTGGAATCTTGGCAGGCAGCACTGACAGCTGTCTGTCATCCTTTTTCTTCATGCAGTCACTCAAGTTCTGCATGTTATTTTCCACTGAGATTTCTGATTATAATCCTTTCTTTTATATCCCTGCTCTAATTTGGGGCCACGTCTATTTTAATCCAGGCTACAACTATGTGTGCATCCCGGTCTCTTGTTTTAAGGGTTTTTTACCCAATTATGAAAACCAAGTGCAAAAAATAATTATACTTAATAAGTCTTAATTTTTTCTGTTTTGCTTTGTTCATACATTAACATAAAAGTTCACACTTAATGGCAAGGCATGGCAGGGAATCTGTATTGTAATCTCTATGGTCTTGAAACAACTCCTTCTTATACACACTCCTGCTCTACCAGACCCCACCTATGCAGCATGGTTCTCTTATCGTACCTCTGTAACATTGCTCTTTTGCTCCTTGAGGTTTGTACTCATTCACTTTACTTTTATTGTTTACTTGTTTTTCAGTAATATTTTGTAATTCAGGTAAACTATTATCTTTTCCAGGAAGCTTTCTATGGCTCCATACCAAGTCTGAGCATATTTGAAGAACTGTGTTTTTTTGATCACTCCCAGACATACAAAGACAAAACTTCACAAGAACAACCATATTTTCAGGATTTGTTCTGATGTCTTAGACATAATGAAATTGAACAAATAATTATTAAACTAAATTGAACTAGATTAAGGGATTATTTTCCATGTTACATATATTTATTTTCAGTATCAATGCAATGAATGAAAATTTACTCATCTCATTATACAATATAAGAAACAGAGTTACACATTTTACAAATGAGAAGAAGAACAAGAGATGGAAAGAGAGAAAAGCAAAAAAGGGAAGTAGATAATTGTATCAATAAATATTTGTATCGATAAATCCCCTATTATAAATGATTGTATATGTACTACAAACATGTATAATAACTAACATACCACATGCATACAGATAGACAGACAGATAGACTTGATGGGTTCCAGCAGATGTAAAAATGACAATCACTAGTGTGTAGTGAGAGGGACCAGATGAACATGCCTTGGCCTAGCATCTCCACAGAACCAGGCATGTCTGTCATCCTAACAGACACTTAGAGGTCTTTGTCAGTGGGAACTCACAGACCCTGGGGAGAAAAGAAGAAAATGTTTTAGTGGGATCTAGAGCTGCAGCCTTTCCAACCCTAGATACCACTGGAAGGAAAGGTTTGAACTACAAGACATATAGC
The DNA here is from genome assembly GCA_004027455.1 of Hydrochoerus hydrochaeris. Taxonomy (NCBI): domain Eukaryota; kingdom Metazoa; phylum Chordata; class Mammalia; order Rodentia; family Hydrochaeridae; genus Hydrochoerus; species Hydrochoerus hydrochaeris. The sequence goes on along the minus strand of PVLA01009489.1, from coordinate 9,508 downwards.
AGCTGGAGAGAGAAGGACAGAGTGACCTTAGCTGTATAAACCTCAGCAGAAGCAACACTAGAATTTGAGTCCTCTGTGGGGCCATGTATGCACCCTCAGTTCTCAGAAAACTAGAGGTTCCTCAAATGGCTGTGTAAAACCAGAACATTGTCAAGATGCCTAATAAAGTGTGGGCAATGCTAGTCTAATTTTTCTTTTTGCTTCTCTGTCAATGTTAGTTCACATTTTTAGGGTTGGGCTTCTTATAAATGCATAGGTGGGGATGAGTGTGTGAACTATATTCTACTGTTTGAGTGTCAATTCAATAATTAGTTACAATCACCTTGTGTTTTCTCTTAGCTTTCATTTATAGTCCCTTACTTTTTTGCTTACATTACTTCCTCCCACAAACCTTCTGTCTCTTTATTCTTCTACTTTTTAAATATTTCCCCTTTTCCTTCCTTTTGTTCTCATATATATATATATATATATATATATATATATATAATCTATTTATAGATTACATATATTTACTAACTGAATATGTTAAATATAGTTAAGGTTTTTTTCTAGTTTATTATATTATTTGTGTACTCTCCCTATTTTTCCTTGGATAAGAAAAATAATAAGAGATTTCTGATGGGTAGCTTCTCGGTCATAATGTTACTGGTACTTTTCTTTTGCTCTTAAGATAGTGTTAGGGACTAAACACATTACTCAAGAGAAACTTAAGGGAAATTCGCTGAGACATATTCACAGTGCTGGGCACATCACAAAGAGAGTGACTCTCCAGAAGACTATCACATGATGTAACAACCTCCCCTTTCAATGTGAAAATTGCAACATAGGATCACAGCTATAATGAGAAAATGAGGCAACAAGATACCTCTAAAAACACAGAACTCCTTAAAAGCTGTTCCCCATGATAATGAAGAGGGTGAAATTGCACACAAAATTAAAGCAAATTGATAGTAAAATGTTTAATTAGATTAAATAAGATCCAAACAACTCACTGATTGAATCAATGTATAATTTGATAAATGAGCTTAAATATTTAAAAAGCAGGTGGATAAATTAATAAAGACAATGCAGAATATGAAAGAATATTTTGGTAAAGAGATAGAAGTTATAAGAAAGAATCAAGTAAAACACCTAGAAAGGAAAATCTCAAGTCAAATAGGAAACTCAATCAAACTTCTCAGCAGTGTTGAAAGATGAATCAGTAAAATTGCATGAAGACTTGAAGACAAGCTGGACATACTAGAACATTCAGTCAGTAATAATAAAAGCAGAGCAAAAACAATGAAATGTTATTCAAGAGGTCCAAGCTAATAAACTGACCAGCTATGACACATGGCTGTTATCCATGACTCTGGAGATTAAAGAAGAAAAATCAAAAATTGTAGCTCACTCTGGATAACTTGACAAATTCCTGAGTCCTGACTCAATATTTTTAAACTAAAAAAAATGTCTGGGAATGTAGTTAAGTATGAAGACTTGTGTACAATGCCTGAACTTACTAACTAAATATAAAAAGCAAAGACATTAGCATCAAAGAGGATGTGAGAGTACCTGCCAATGGCCAAAAAAAATCTGTTCACCATTACTAACACAGACAATTTCCTAAATATTGAGAAGGAGACATATTACGAAGTAAGAAGCTATTCACAACCACAAATAATTATGACCAGAAAAAATTCTGTTCCATGACACATCATAGTAAAAGTGCAAGAAACCAAGAACAAAAATATGGTATTAAAAAGCATTGAAACTGAAATTTCAAATCACTTACAGGGGGAAACATCACAATAACACCAGATTTTTCAACAAAATCTTAAAAGCCAGGAGAGCTTATCATGAAGTTTTTCAAACATCAAAAAGAAATAATTTCCAAACTTAGCTACTGTACCTTAAAAGGCTAGTCTTCAAAACTGAAGGAGATATAAAGCCTTTCTATAATCAACTGCAGAAATCAATGGCAATAAGCCCAGGCTTGAACAAAGTACTCAAGGAGTCCTAAGCAGAGGCTTTGACTGCAGCGAACACCATGAGGCCAAGTGAAAGAATCTCAGTGAATGAGGCAATAGATAAATGATAAACATAAGGTAATCAAACCTTGGAAAAACAGTACAACAAGAATTACTACATATCTTTCAATCACAGTTAAGCTAAATGGTGTAAACTCTCCAATTAAAAGATACCAACTGGCAGATAAGATGAAACAAACAAGACTTCTCTGTATGCTACCTGTAAGAGACACAGTTCTGCAAAGACAAGCACAGACTGAAAGTGAAAGGATGAAAAATTATACTGCAACTAGCTGAAACCTGGAAGGGAGTAATATAATATCCAATAAATTCAACTTCAAATTAAATTTTTTTGAAGAGAGTAAAAATAAGTTTATTGTAAGTTGGTAAAGGGAATAATTCACTTAAAATGGAAAGCAGTTGTGAATATATTTACATTTAATGTCAGTGCCTCAAATTTCATAGGTACCAATGCAACCATACCAGGGGACTGCAACACATTACTTGTATGGACAAGTGTCCAGACCCCCCCCAAAAAAAAAGTTTTTTCTGAAGAAACATTAAAGCTAAATTGTACATCAAGTGGATTTAGCAGAGATCATCAAAGTATTCTCAGCAGCATATGGAAGAGTTGTCCATTCTACAAAATAGACCACATTTTAGGGCTTAAACACATCTTTATAAATAAAAGGCACTGAAATAAGCTCATATTTCCAATTATATCATAGTAGGAACAAAATAGAAATCAATAGCAAAAGAAATCACAGAATAAGCACTTGCCTGACAGGCACGAAGTCATGAGTTCAATACCCAGCACAAAAAGAAAAAAAAAAAAAGAAACCACAGAAATTATTCAAATGCATGGGAAACTAAATGATACATTCTTATTAGATCAATAGGTTACAGAAAAAAATCAAGCAAGAATTTAAAAATTCTTATAATTAAACTGTAATGGAAACACAACATAATCAGAATCAGTGGAATACAATGAAAGGAAAATTTAGAGGTTTCAGGTCCTACTTTGGAAAAACTGGGCAATTCCAAATAAACAATCTAAAGATGCGTCTCAAGGTCCTAAAGAAACAAGAGAAAAAAAGTCCCTAACATGAAGAAGGAAAAAATAATGAAGATAAAATAATGAAGAAAAAAAATCCCAAAGGATCAATGAATCAATGAGTTGGTTCTTTGAAAAGATAAAAATGGTGATTAAATCTTAGAAAAATATACCAAAAGAAAGAAAATAAACTAGAATTTAAAAACATGAAATTATAACAGATACCACTGAAATCTGAGTGATAATTAAAAATTATTTTGAAAATTTACAATAAATTACAGAATTTATAAGAAATAGATAAATGCCTAAATATGTGTGGTATGGCTAGCCAAAATTTAGCCAACAAAATATTAAACAGAACAATAACAAGTAATAAAATTAACTCAGCAATAAAAGCTCTATTAATCAAGAAAAATCCATGACACAGTATGATTACTGTTGAATTTTATTAGACCTTGAAAGAAGAGCTAACACACACACTTCTCAAATTTTCCATATACAGGAAAGGGTAGAATGCTCTCAAATTCATTCTATGAAACCAGCATCAACCTGACAATAAAACTGGTAATAAAAGAGAGAGAGAGAGAGAAGGAGAGAGAGAAGAAAGAAAGAAAGAAAGAAAGAAAGAAAGAAAGAAGAAAGAAAAAAAAGGAAAAGGAAGGGGAGGGGAGGGAAGAAAAGAAAAGAAAAGAAAAGAAAAAAAGGACAAGAAATGAAATTACAGGCCAATAACATTGATGGACACAAATGCAAAAATTCTCAATACCATACTTAGGAACAGAATACCACAATACCTAAAAATACCATTCACCATGACTAAGTCAATTTTATCTTGAAGACACATAGGATGTCTCAACATATTTACTCAATAAGTGTAACATAGCACGTAAACAGAATAGAGAGAAAAAAAATCACAAATCATCTCAATAAGTGCAAAATATCCAGTATTTGTTTGCAATTAAAAAGTCTTAGTAAAAATAGATATAGAAGATTTTTACCTCCAACTGATAAAAGCAATATTCCAACATGATACTAAATCACAAAAATCTAAGCGTATTTTGTGTAATACTAGAAATGAGACCATTTTGTCCACTCCCACACTCCTATTAAATATAGCACTTGAAAATATTTGATAAACATAGATACAGATGGATTTTACTTCAAAGAGATGAAACCTGAAGTCAACCTCACACCGAATGACAAAAGTGGAAAGCATAGTCTCTAAACTCAGAAATGAGGTAAGGATGCCCACTCTCAACATTCATATCGAATATAACAATTGAAACAGAAAAAAAGATAGGAAAGAAGGAATGAAAAAAAATTCCCAGTTTGCAGATGATATAAATCTTCAAGTGGAACCCAAAAAAAATCTATCACAAAACTTTTACATCTGATAAATTCAGCAAAGTAACCAGACACAAAATCAACACAGAAAAATCAGTAGTGTTTCTGTACACCAATAACTGTTCCACTAAAAGTAAGGAAAGAAATCGCATTCACAGTAGCTTCAAAAAAATTAAATAGTGAGGAATCAGAACAAAAGAGAAGAAAGACCTCAGAACTTTTATTCTGAAAATCACAGAGCACTGAATAAAGAAATCGAAGTAATTAGAAACTGGAAAAATTATCTTTCCGTGGATTGGCAGAATTAATACAGTTACAATAGCCACCATATGATCAAAAGTGATCTGCAGATTTAATAAAATTCACATTAAAATATCAAAATTATCCATCCAAGTTCTATTAAAAACATCTTAGTCTTCACATGGAAACAGAAAAACCCAGAGTAGCCAACGCAGTCCTGACCCAAACCAGCAATGTTGCAGCCTCACAATACCAGCTTTCAAAGTACACTACAGAAGCATGGTGAGCAAAGCATCGTGATGGTGGCATAAAACAACACATGGAGACCAGTGAAATAGAATGTAAGAAACAGAAGCTCATGGACCTGCCCCTATTTAATTTTGGTAAGGGGCCAAAACGTACTCTGGAAGAAAGATATGCTCTACCATAGTGGTACTGAGGAAATCGGAAATCCACAGGCAAAATAGAAACTAGATCCATATCTCTTACCCTGTGCTAATATAAATCAAAATAGGTCAAGACCTACCTCTAAAGTCAGGAACTTTGAAATTACTCAAAGATAACTTAGTTAAAATAATTGAAACCATAAGCATAGATAAAAGCTACCTGATAAGGACTCCACTGTACAGGAAATATTAGTAATAAATAAGTATAATTACATCAAATTAAAACTTCTACACAGGACAGGAAACAATTAACAGAGAGAAGAGAAAACTCACAGAATAGAAACAAAAATTTTGCTAGGCACTCTTCTGATATAGAATTAATATCTAAAATAGTAAATTTTAGGGAAAAAAAGTAATCTCCCAAAACAACCCAATCAAAAATTGATCAAAACTGAATTGACACTTCAAAAAGAAACGCAACCACTAAATAAGTATAAAAAATGCTCAACATACTTAGCTATTAGAGAAATGCATATCAAAACTGTGTGGATATACCTATGGCCTAAAAAGAAACATCAGTCTTCTCTGTTGCAAATGTTTACTACTTGAAAAAGAAATTACAGTAGCCACAATTCACACTGTAGAAAATTGTTCCTTTTCCAGACATTTCTCCAGGTCTCCAAATGACTTATTGAATTGTTTCTTTATTAAAAAGAAGGGACTGCTTTATTTCTTAGGTCACAAAGATTAAGAAATTTGGAACTTCAGTTCAGTGATTACTTAGCTTTTCTATGAACACTATGCAAAATTTTACAATACTTTGTGAATAGTACTCTAAAGAGCACAAACAAATGATGTGTAATGATGATTTAATAAGCCTCTGTTCAGTGCATCAGATGTTTGGAAACCTTGAATAAGCCTTGTGCTTTAGGAATTAATTTAATAAGAAATAAGTTTGGAGATAAAACCACAATGAAAATAATGTAACTTTAAAACATTATGAAATGACTTGGAATATGTAATAAATCATTCACATATTTAAGAATGACAAGCACATAATAAAAATTCCATTCTGCTAATAATTGTTTATGATAAACCATATGTTTGCTATTATATTGGATGTTATTAGGTAAAGAAAAAGGTCATGAGTTTATTTTTTATTAGGGAATATAAATATGCAATTATATGAGTATACTACAATGTTTAAGCTGATTCGATTTTGATTAAAACTATTCTACTGAGGTAAAAAGGAGTGACCATTTATTTGGTCAAGAGAATTGGTAAAATGATAAATGTAAAGCCAAAGAATGGAAGGATGGTTGAGTACAAGGTCATTAAACAGGACAGAGGATTTAAAATAATATTTCACTTCACTTGGTATGACCCATTTTTCAAAAGATTTAAATGTGTATAATGTAGTTGAGCAACATGTCTGTGTGACAAGAACAGAGAAGAAATAAAGCATATTTTAGCATTGTGAGTACACTGGACATAGTCAAATCTCAAACATTGCTATTTATGTATTAAAGTCAGCAGTGCCACTGTTGTGAAAGCTGTTGTACTGGCAAGTAATAAAGGTCAAATCAGGGACACCAATTATAATCTACATCAAAGAAACTTGAATGAAGGCAATGATATTGAATAAAGGAAAAAGAGTTAATGTTTTATTTGATATGTTCATATATGCAAGCTTTGAGCTCAGAGGTTAGATTATATTTGGGTATACTTTCTCATTTTTAGGGTGAGTAAAGATGATTCACTCAAAAGAGTTATTTAGTGCTTAATGAATAATTATAAAATATGATGAAAAAGCAATTAACAAGAAAATAAAAAAATGAATAAGCAGAACTGAAAGTCATTATGTTAAATGAAATAAGTGAGACACAGAAAGACAAGTATCTCATGATTTCACTGTTATATGGGCTACTGAAGTTACTCTTGTGGTAGCTGGGAGAAGAATGGTGATTACCAAAAACAAAAGAGAGAGCAGAGCAGGTGGGAGTTATGCGAGACATTGATCAATGGGTGCTAGAGAGGAGTTAGATGGGAGCAACAAAATTTTTCTGTGCTATCACAGAGTCAGGTGACTGCTATACCAATAAGGCAAGCAAATTTCAAAATGCTAGAAGAAAAACTTTAATGTTTTTACCATAAAGCAATAATAAGTGCTTAAGGAGGTACACGATGTGTACATGTATCAAAACAACATATATTGCTCTTCTTTAATATTGCCTTATTAATATGTACAATTTTAGTTTTACTAATCAGCTGATTCACTGCTCAGCCTGCCTTAACTAGAGGAGTGCACAAGAATTAATAGGGTGATACAGCTGAGGGAATATTACACTCCTTCGTAGCCTTTGAATTAGCAGTGCTTTTGAATCACTCAGAAATGTCTTCTAGGCATCTATCTTGTCAATCTGAAACTGAGGAAGAGATGCTAAACAACTGATAAGCTTCTAAGAATTACTAACCCATAAGAACAAGAGTTTGTATTCTAGAGAAGTACTATACAAACTGAGTTGGCAAATTAAAGCTGTAGTACTATAGTTTGAAAACCAATCTAAGGCCGTGATCTCTTTTTGTAAATAAAATATTGTTGGAAAATGGCTGCCTAATCATAGGTATAACACTATGGATTATTTAGTACAATAGTTAAGTTAATAAATTACAACAGTGTGTAAATCACAATCCATTTCCTGTTGCTAGTAATACAATTCAATAGTCTGAAATATTTTAAACAAAAATATTAATTTTGGCTCAGGGTTCTGGTCCAGGGTCCAAAAACTATATCCTATGTTATTATTTATTGCCAGTGTAATCTTAAGGTGATAGAAGGCATCACATGGTAAGATGGTTAACTTGGTAAAGACTTTGCCAAGCTGGTTTTATCATAGATTCATATTAATTAATTAATCCGTGAAGCAAATGAACTGAATAATCCATTCAGAGCCCTAGTTGATGTTTACAGATTTTACTTGGTCACATATAAAAATTCCTCCAAATGAAGATAAATATCAACATGACTGCCAGAGGAACAAGCTATATTCAAAAAATACTATTGTATAACTCACAAAAACCAAAATATTTGATACTGTTTCCCTCCAGCATAAATTTGCCATCAGTACTATAAAATATTTAGCTATAAACAAAGTATAATTAATGCTTACTTCAGTTTTATGTATTTTTTTCTAGAACTTTCTAATTGTTCCTTGATGTACATGAGAATTTTTGCTCTAAATCCCAAAATGTCAACTTCCAGACTGTGGTGGATCTGACCCTACCATATTTTACACAATAAAGTTAGCCTGCCACAGTTTCATAGGTGCTGATGGAAAACATGAGATAAGTGGGTCATAATTAAAATTTTTATTTCCAAGACACTGAATACTGTGTAAAGTTTATGTTTGTGCTAGTTTCCTTGTCATTCAACTTCCATGAGAATGGTATGAGTTGCTCAGGTGGAGGCTGTGTATAAAGAACGTGTTATAGCTGAGGAACCGCAACCTTTGGAAAAAGTCCTGATACAGAAGTAAATGTTCTTCATACACACAACCGCCACATTCATCTACTGAAGGGCAATTCCTAATGTAATGGTGTTCGGGGGTGAGATTCGGGCGTGGGGATTAGGTCATAAGGATGGGGCCCTTATGAGTAGCATTAGCTCACCCTTTTAAAAAGAGAGAAGGAAATTAGCTCTCTCTTCCTGTCTCTGTCTCTGCATCTGTCTCTGTCTCTTCCTCTCTCCAGCACAACTCTGCCTTCCCCCATGTGAAAAACAATGAGACTTTAGTCACCTACAAATCAGGAAACTAGGAATGACCACAAACACGGTCTGTCAGCATTTTTGTCTTGAGGTTTCAAACTTCAAGAGCTGTGAATTGAAGTTTCTATTTAAGCTGCTTGGTCTCTACTATTTTTGTTGCAGCATTGTAAATTAAATAAAAAGTCTAAATTAGTAATAAAAAGCTTTAAGTGAACTTACCTAACCCTCATCAAGATGGAGATTTTTGACTTCATTATCCTGAGCAGCAAAGTGGCCAACCCTCTGTTTTGGAGAGATACATTTTTTCTAGCTTCTGTTGTGGCTGATTATTACAAATATAACTGAAATATATAGTCCAGGAGGTTACTGGTAGGTGTTGGTCAAAGGATACAAATTTTCAATAAGGAGAAATAAGTACAAACATTTTATTCTACAACATGGTAATTATAACTAATAGTATATTACATTCTTCAAAAATACTATTAATAAAGTGTTCTACAATTAAAAATAATACCCATGAATGTAATGTATATGTTAATTAGTAAGATTTGGTTATTTCACAACATACTTACACTTCAAAATATGTAACACATGGTAATTGCATACAATTTTATTTGTAGATGTAAAATATAAAAAGTGAAAATTAGCAAACCAGATGTAGTGGCACACTCCTGTAATCCCAGCACTCAGGAGGCTGAGGCAGGCAGATTGT
>PVLA01009488.1:0-74463 GCA_004027455.1 Hydrochoerus hydrochaeris | reverse complement strand
TCAATGGTCCCTGAAAAGGAGGCTAGGGCAATAGGCCATGTTTCTGTTGTCTGGAGTAGCCAGTCTACTTGGTCCTTAGTAAAGGGCTGGATGATAATGTCTGGCTCTTTGCCAAAATAACATTTTCCTTGTTTTCTGCCTTGAATTATTAGGTCTGAAACTGCTTGGTAGTAGGGTAGGAGTGTCCTTTTTGGGGAAATTGACAGGTGGACCCACATGAGAGGAGCCTGCTGCCAAAATACTGCCGTGGGGCAAAGCTTTGTGTTAAGGATGAGAAATTGTAAAGGCTTATCATAATCTATGAAGGAAACAGTTTGTTGAGCAATGGCCTCTTCCACTATATTGAGTGACTTTCTGGCATTAGGCGTGAGCTCGAGAGGGGAGGCTGGGTTGATGTCTCCTTGAAGGATCTCATAAAGGGGTTGTAAATCATGTTTGGTTAATTTTAAATAGGGTAAAAGCCAATTAATGTCACCTAGAAGATTTTGGAAATCATTAAGTGTCCAAAGATTATCAAGTCTTAATTGAGGCTTTGGAGAAAGTACTTGAGTGCCCTGTAGCTGAAAACCCAGATATGTATATGGTCTGTAAGCTGGACTTTATCAGGCGCTATTTGGAGTCCAGCCTTTTGTAAGGTGACTTTTAGTGCCTGATAACATTGTAAGGTTTGATTCTTATGTTTGCCTGCCAAGAGGATGTCATCCATATAATGAAGAATATATATATTTGGCCAATGATCTCTAACTGGTTGTATAGCAGTGGCAACAAAAGCCTGGCATAATGTAGGGGAGTTGGCCATTCCCTAAGGGAGAACGCGCATTTAAAATATTTGCCATTATTAGTTTTTCTTCCTTGTTTCTGTGGGAGAAGAACCTCCTTTACAGCTGCAGCCATAGCTAGGCCCCGATGGTAGACCGGGCCCATATTAGCGCACAGGCGGATGCAGCCCAAGAGGTCCTCCCTCTCCCTGTGCGGCCCGATTGCAGCCTGGCAGGCGGATGTTGTGTTTTATAAGCCAATTGTTTGATTAAGGCAGAATTACTCTCAGGGGAGCCGAAAAAGCACTCGGCTGCCTGTAAGAGGCGATCAACAAAATCACAGAAGGGTTTTTCTGGTTTTTGTTTAGTAAGAGAAGAGACAACCTCTCCACCAGAAGGGAGCCTTTTTTAAGCCCTACAGGCGGCTGTATTAATTTGTGTAAAAAGGCCAGGATCACATTGCATTTGGGCTTTTTTTTTTTCTATTAAAGTCGCCAGTTTTTGCTAGCATGGGGAGGGTCTAGGGGTTTTATTGAGCAGCATTATTTTTAGCTACGGCTTTACATTGGTCCATAAATTTAGATTTTTAAAGCAAATAGTTGTCCCCAGAAAGAGAGACTTTGGCTAAGTCTTTTCATTTATTTTGGATAATTTAACTTTGAGTCATGGAATCTAGAACAGCAAGGGTGAAGGTAGCTGTGGGGCTGTATTGAGCGATTGCTGTTTTTAATTCCTTTAAAGTAGTTACTGTGAATGGCGTATGGGTCTTAACGACCTGCGGGGCTGGCAGCGCCATTTTGAGTGTCAAATAGGGCGGCGCCATTTTGAATATCAAACAGGGCGGCGCCATTTTGAATGTCCTCGTGTGTCCCAGACAAAGGAAGTGGTGGCAAGTCGCCATTTTGAAGCGGCTTTTTACTATCAAGAATTACAGAGCCAGGACGACTGGGCACACTGGACGTGTCTGAGGGCGGCTTTGGGGTAGGATTGCGGGAGGAGCGTAGTGCAGCCTCACCTTGAGTAAGCGTTTTGTTAATTTGGGGATCTGCATGACGGTGGGTTAGCAGCTCAGAAATTAAGGTCCAACATGCAAAAGAGGTCATCGGGACTTTTCTCCTGTCCCCTTTGGGACCAAAAAACTCTATAGTAGTATTTTAAAGCATTTCCTAATGTTTCCCATCTTTTAGTATCAATGGAGCCCTCCGGAGGGAACCAGGGGCAAGTTTAATAAATCTTTAGTTTTAACCTTTATCCCTCTCGCTTTGAGGGCCTTACTAAGGCCGGCAACGAACAATTCGTGTTCACTTAACGCTTGACCCATGCTGATTACGTTCACTTACCGTGATTCGGACGAGACGTCAGGCAGTCGTCTGTACAGATCACAGGGATGGAGTCCCCCAGTTACCGTGGCCACAGCTTTTCCTCTGTGAACGATCATTCATTGACCTCCTCGTATTGGGGCCTCACGCTGGGCACCACTTGATCCGGCCTGCGGACCAATGCGTGGGTTTTCCCCTAGAGGAAGGAAAACGGGGCGAGGGCAGGGTGAAGAGAGAGAGACGGAGGCAAGTTGAAGTTTCCCAATCAAACCTCGTTTATTGAACAATGTTCCTGGCTTATAAAGAAGCGGGGGCAGGAAGTTACGGATGGGTCGCTGTCATTTCTTGGGTGGGGCGAGAGGATCCTGGGAAATGTAGGCCCGCACACTGGATGCCCACAGGAGGGAGAGATGGAGCGGCAGCCATGAAGCTATCATGCTGCTCCCTACACCCACCAGGAAATTGTATTCAGCAGCCAGTGAATGGAAACTGACTTGGTTTATAGGCTCTGAGGCCTGAGTTGTGCTGAGCCTGTCCATCAGTGGGTGTGGGGTGCACCCCATCATCCAACTTTTCCAGGGGAAAGTGAGATTTCCAGGAATCAGGGGGCTCTTTCTTTCCTTTCCCAGCTTGGGCATGGCCAGACCTGCCATACCACCAGTAGATGTGTTCTTTATGATTATAATCAGATCATAACAAGCTCCGGGTCATCAGCAGTGTCTGTGTGGCCTCTGGACTAGATCAGGCTGGCCTGGCACCTCCCGTTAGCAACAGGGAACTTGTGGTAACTCAATGGTTGGTAGTGGGGGACCCTGTGTTTCTCACCACCCAGGCTTTAACTCCTTACTGATTTTCATTTCTGCTAGGAAGTTGGAAGACCCCATCACCACCTAGAACCCCCAAATTACTGATAGCCTGGTGTCCTGCCAGCTGCTTACTTGCTGGCCTGGCCACCGTAATCAAGGAGTGGGGCCACAGTGGCTGCTGGCTCGTTTCTCCTATAGTATTGGCCACACAAGAAGCAATGCTATCTTCCAATCCTACCCACTGGCACATCCGATGGTGAGCTTCTCAGCTCCAAGTTGAGTATATATGATAATGTATAATAATTAAACAAAACCTATGCAGAGGATTTGCTCCCACTCCTTTCCTTAGCCTCAGCGCCTCTGACGGGGCTGCCTTCCTCCCACCTGTCAGTCTTCCTATGTTTGTTACTGAGTAATGTCTAGGGTTCTGGGTTGTACTTAGCAGAAAGAAAAGAATACCCTTCTCACTATTCCAGCTTCTTGGAAAAAAGTCAAAATACAATATTTTAAGCCCTACGCTTGTTACATTTTAGATTACTGCAATTGATTTTTTCTTTTTTCTTTTTAGAATCTAACTCACAACCTTGCACTTGCCAGGCAGGCACTGAGTTAAATCCCTGGCCCCGACAGTTGATTTTTTTAAATACCCAAAATCTTTTGTTTGTTTTATCTACTAGCTTCTAAATGAAGTTCTGAAACAAACACTCATCATTTGATTTGGGGGCATGAAAACTTTTCATCTGATTTAGTGATGAATGAAAACATCATTCCCTTTTTGTCAGTGACAGCATCAAGATGCCATGTCATTCCCTGCCAGGTAAATTAGTAGTGAACAAATCATATTAGCTGTATGAAGATGAAAACAATAAAAATAAAAAGATTTCAATTTAGCTCTGCTTTGAGTGCCAAGGACTAAGACAACTGGATTAATTTTTTTCACCAGTGGATAATTTTGTGCTCACTTAATAGAATGCGATGTGTACCTTCTGTTATTATTCCAGCCTTGTTAAAGAAGGGACAGTGTGAAAGTTATCTCATTTTAATTTGAGGAATTCAGACTAACAACAACAGCATGAGTTCTTCTTCTCTGCTCTGTACCTATTACTTCTCTTCAAGCAGACTGAACGCCTCTGAATGGGGCTCTTCCTCCTCCCTGAATTTAATCCATGTCTTTCAGATTTCTTCTCAGGGCTGCATGGAAAAGGTCTTGTTCCTGCTTTGCCTTCTCTATTCTATTATGAAGCCTTCCTCTTAGGATCAATCTCAAAAGTGTCCTGGGTTCAATTCCCAGTACCACAAAAAGAAAAAGAAAACAATGCCAACCTACTCCATACTCTGGGAATAGACTGCCACTCTTTTGGGGACTGTGACACTGGAATTCAGTCTCAAAGGAGGAGAGTTATTACAGGCACATGGCTGCATGGCCCAGGGAAGGAGTAGGGCATTAATGTTCCTGGTTGGCAGAATGAGGAAATGAGAGGAGGAAACCACAGGATATTGCTAGGAAATACTAGCTGCAAACACCTGCCCATCAGCTCCAGCTAAAGGTGGTTCTAAGTAACATAAGCAAAGAAGTTGGAATCACTTCAGAGAGGGTTCATGCTCCATGGAAAATATTATGCTTTTGCAGGAAGTGCTTCTTAAACACATTGTGGAGAAAACAGCCTAGAAATGTGGCTTGAAACATACAGCCCTCTGATGATGACCCTAATCTGCCTTCATGGTTTTGCTTCCCACACTTCTGGTGTAAAATCCCCCAACTTTAATCTGACAGAACCACTGGATCTCAGTACAACCCACAGCTTCTCCATCTGATGATCTCACTCCGGGAATGCCAGTCTGTTTACCTCTCATCGGCAAACTACACATAAATTTCTCTCAAAGAGGGTTGTGGGGATTAATCTACCAATACAAGAAAACACCCAGGGCTGGGGATTTAGCTCAGTGGCATAAGTGCCTGCCTTGCAAGCACACAGTCATGAGTTCGATCCCCGGTACCAAAAACAAAAAAACACCTAGTTCCTGTTTATCACTTAGTGCCCATATGATTTTCTTCTACTTTCCTGACAATGTAGCTAAAATTTGACATTACAATTGGATACATATCTCTGCTACAATGTGCCAGATTAAGACCAGGACTGTGATCTAAAACAGTGGCTCTGATCAGAGACAATTTTGCCCTTTTAGGGACAAATATCTAGAGATAGTTTTACCTGCATCAGTTGCTGACTGTCTTTGATTGTAGGATGCTCCTGGTTGTCCTACTAAAATGTCAATGGTCTCCTTAAAACACTGCAGTAACACAAAGCTGGTTTCATTAATACTTGTGGTCCAGCAAGCAATGAGTAGAATTGCACAGTACAGAAGCATTCACAAGGTTTGAAAGGACTCAAAACCATGCTTTCATGGTTACATTTTACACATCGCTATTGAGACTTTAAAATTAAGCTGGAAATTCGCACAGTGTGGGAAAATTGGATGGTAACGAAGTTCATGAATCTTCATTAATTTGTGGGAAAAACAAGTTTCCATCTGTACCTAGAGGTGACCAATTTAAAAGCTAAAATTCTCTTAATCAGCCAGTTTTTGTAATAAAATGCACCAGGATTTACTTTGATATCAAAGGCTCTCCCCTGTAAGTTAAAGAATACTATTAAAAGATCATTGATAAGTAGAATACACTTCCTTAGCTGTGTTCAGGGAGAATACACTTAATAATCCAGAATCTAGTGACACTTTAATGAGGAGTTTAACATCCTAGCCCTGAATCCCAAAATTTATCAATACTGGTTGCTTAGATTTTTTCACTCCAAAGCAATGAAGTAATGAGAAGGGGTGAAAAGATTGTCACTGGGGAAGAATTGTTACCCTGATAGTTAAACAAGTACTTAGAACAAAAAGGAATAATAAACAGTGGATAAACCAGTCACATCTAAGCCCACATCACAAGAATTCAGTGTGGAGGAGAAAATGGTCATCTAAGGAACAGATTCATCCAAAGCCATCACTTAAGCCACTGCTAGGTTGAAGGTCCAGTGACAAAGCACCCATGGGACTGATCTACTCAGTGACTAGCATGATTCCCTGGTTCCTGGTGGCTAAAAGATTAAACATTGATATCAACTCTGTGACTATCTGATTTTTATCATCTTTGCTGAAGCCAACTAAGAGACACTAATTTCTAGCCAGTACCCAGTACCAGTTCCACAAATGAATCTCAGAACAAAGATCTTGGTGATTTCACATTAAGGAAGCAGACTTTATCATCACTCTTTTATTGCCAGTAGCAACACATAATTGAAAGAGAAATGTGTTGATTTGTTTGACTTTTCCAAAAATAATTTCTAAAGGGAGATGAATGTATCCTCAGGGGCATGCTTATCCAGCTGTGCACTTAAAGACCTTTGAAGGGCACCCCGGATGGGTCTCCCCACCTGTTTCTCCCTGAGCTTGGCCACTGCTGTTTCCTCTTTCCTCCCGGGTGACTGCTGTTTCATTCCATGCTACTTCTCTTTAGAAACAGCCCGAATAGTCTAGAACATTCTGGAACATTCTTTCTCAAATTCAAACTAGAAATGTTCTAACACATCTTTTAACTGCATCTCTTTCTTCTCCAAGTAGTTCTGAGCTCAATGAATACACTGACTTAGAAGGGTTCCACTCACAACCTGAAGAGAAACTCTGTCTCTCAGCTAACGGAGATCAACCTCATTGCTGCCTTCATGGCGCTCCTTTTACCCTGAGCTTCAGCTCCCTGACCAAGGACAGCAGTCTTTCACACTACTCCCTTCCCCACATGGAATATGATCACACGGGGTCGGTACACGGCCACACCAAGACTTGTTCCAAATGTCATCCTGAATAATCTTAACCAATGTTCCGAGCACATACCATTCAGAATTGACTCAAACTGGAGTACTTTTGCATTAAAAGAAAAAACTTTTGTGCTTATCTTCTAATTATATTCATTTACTTCCTCCTACCAGAGCACAGAATTTGAGTATTCTACTAGTGATATAAAGGAATATAAGAGTGCTAAATCTGAGCGAATAGATCTCAGTGTTTCACAGCAGTGATTTCCATGAGCAAGGACTTTTTTGACCCTCAGGGTCATCCTTGAGGTGTTTCAGACAGGGCGAAGCGACTGCATGATCCCAAATTTGGGGCAGGGCAGCGGGGCTGCTGCCTCCTTACTTGTGCTACATCTAACCATGCTCCACATGCCCATGGTAACCCTCACAGGTCTAACACTCAGTGTCTCTTTCTTACAGAGTTCAACCTCTCAAATCGCTTTACTGATGGTCAGAAGGAAGTTAGTTTTACAATCCAAAGCCTTGACCAAAGGAGAAGTCAAGTAGTTGATTGGCCCAAAAGCAAATGTTAAATCCATTGAGAGCTGGCCATAATTTTTTTTTCTCTTTACCTGAAGTAATTTGTTTTAGATTATCTGGCAGTTAACAAATCTTGGACATTAACACGGCCTGAGGAAATAGAGTGATAATTTTACTTATGAGGCATTGAATGTCCCTGGAATCAAGAATCCACACCGCAGTCAAGATCCACTCTGCAGAGCGATCTTCCAACCCTGAACCTGAACATAAACCATGCGTCTCAGGAAGGCCCCGCAGTGAGGTCCGGCCCCTTGCCTTTACCTAATGTCTAAAGTGTCTCTGTTTTGTTTCAGCTGGCAGGGTTCGTCTACGCCTGCTATGTTGTGAAATGTATAACTGAGGAAGAGGACAGCTGTAAGTATCAAATCTATGTCTGTTTCTTTCAAGTTCAAAGCTCCTTTACTGCCTCCTACGCAGCCTTGCTGATCCCTGAGCACCTTTCGGACAGAGAACAAAGCCTTTGGTGCCCAGCAGCCTAAGGTGTTTTTCATAAAAGATCAGCACATTGAAAAAGTGCTTCTCTCCTTTCATTTAAGGTATTTTAAAATCCATTCTTATAACAATTCTAGTAACAAGAGGAGGGACTGGAGGAGGAAGTGGTTTAAATGTGGTTAATGTGACTTCTTGATTTTTCTAAACCACCTGTTAAGTATTGATAACCAATTTCATCCAGTACTACAAGTATCAGTAATCAAAAATGTGGAGTAGCTCCTAAAATTCTCATGAGAACTGACTTTGATTTGGGGAGTCTGCCAGGGGCACCCCTGCTGCCACCTGTCCATTCCCTGGCTTCCATGTGACAGGAGCGACGAGAACTCTGTCAGGCTCAGCACCGAGGCCAGTGGCTGGATTCAGAGTTTGCAGACAGTGGAACCTCACAGAAGCCTTGGGGTGGCTCCCGTCCCCTCCCCACCCAAACCTGGATTGGGGAAGGGTCGCTTGCTCCTCACCCTTAGCCCTGGAGACAGAGGCCCCTGCTCTGTCTGTGTAACATCCTGCACATTTGCCCAGACAGCCACACTGACTCCAAGCAGAAACACGAAGGGAGAATAACTTTGCTCCTCTCCAAACACCATCTGAATGATGGGGCTTTCAAGAAGGCAGGAGGAGAAGAAGATGAAAACATCTTTCTTTCCTACGTGATTCTGGGGAGAATCACACCAAGAGGATGCAAAGAGGTCATATTGGATGACGAACTTAGGGCAATTTTGGGATCATTCTCCTATATGATATAAATACCACAAATAATTTATATTTTTGGTGCAAAAGAAATTATGCTCCTGTGGCTAAATAAGCATTTGTGGAGCATCGCTCCATGTATTGAGGGCCATATCACTCTTAGGAGAGTTTAAGGTTAGTGATGCACTATCTTTGGGCTTTAAGAACTTGCCTTCTCGCAGGGAAAGCAAGTAGGAATGAATAAAGTGTAATAAACATCTGTATGCAGGGAGAAGGGAGAAAAGGAACCCGGAAGGTGTTCATAGAGAAGGATCTGCATCTTGAAAGCCAGATAGATGTGTGTTGGGCCGCTGATGCATGAGTGAGATGGTCCCAGGGGAAGGTGAAGAAGTAGGTAAGCAGATCGTAGTGAGATGCATGGGTGTGAGCTGTATACTGTGCTAGAAATGAGCACCCAGGGAAAACTGGAGAAAACAAGTCTGAATAAGGCAACAGAAAAAACTAGTATGAATAAGATAATGGAAAAAAAGCCAAGTTTTAAAAAGGTAATAGCAAATGGGTCTGGAAAAATTAAAAAGTGCTCGTGGTACCATGGCAAATCAGTAGGTGGGTAGTTTACGAGAAGAGTCCTTTGGAATGGACTTTAGAGAATTTACACTAGCATCAGTAGGGTGGGACCGAGAGGGAGAAAGATCAGGCAGGGGAGAGCCAGGTGAAACTCCCCTGAGCTGACTCAGAGATGAGATGGTGCAGGCCTGCACTGGAGATCGGGGAGCTGCACGATATATTCTGGACCAACGTGATGAGCGGGGTGAGCCCGGGTCCTGCGGGGAGGGTCAGGGCAAGGCTGGCAGTCTTAGACGGCTAGTGGGAGCAAATGGGCAGACAGAAATGCCCTGCAAGCTGAGTGGCGTTGGGGGTGCTAATTAGCTCGGGTGGACAGGTGGTGTCCACATCTAGACACCTAGTCTAGATGTCTAGACTAGTCTAGAGAAGACATCTAGTCAGTGCTCATCTTGTGCACAAAGAAACTTGCTCAAAGGTTAGGAAGGGTAAAAAAAAAAATGTGTGGATTTCTAAAGGCATGAGTTTCACAGTGTTCCAGGGACTCTGGTTTCATGTAAGTTTTCCATCCACGTGGCAAAGCCTCAGCTTCTTGCACAATCTCTGTGTTCACTCCCAGACACTGCCGAAGAAGGCTTGGAATTGCTCATTTTTGATAATTTCATGATGGAGAAAATTATCTGGATCCTTAAAAACCATGGTGACAGTGAAAACAGACAGTGCTCTTGAAAGCAAGCCCGCAGGGTGGGAAGGCTTAATCGGTCCGTCAATGGATGTCTGTTTTCCCTGCCGTGGACGGGCCACGTAGCCTCCTGATGGAAGCATAGCTGCAGGCCTAGGCCCCAGCTGCCTGCTCGCCAAATGGTTTCAATTCCCACCCCCGGAACAAAGGCTGGTTCTGTTCTGTCACCTGAGCTGGGAAAAGGCTCTAGAGACAGGGGCCCAACTGAGATGATCCAAGAAGAAGACAACCTCGAAACTGATCCAACGCCCAGCAGGTTCGTGCCGAGACCTGATCTGGCTGAGTTCACCTGAGGGCCTCAGAGAGAACCCGCAGGAACGCGGGCACACAAGCACTGGGTGATGTGCTGTCTTGCTTACTCCTTGTAATCTCTCTCTCTCTCTCTTTCTCTCTCTCTCTCTATCTCTCCTCTCTCTCGTTTGCTTTTCTAGAGTTTGGTTTAGTTACTGTTTGTGCAGAGCCCTGCACAAGGTCGCACAGCTCAGCTCTGGAGCTTCAAGTCCAGAGCAGACTCTGGTGGAGGGAGTCCGGTGAGGACCCCTTTCCGTCTCCCGCTCCTGGATGCCTGCACCTCACCTGGCAGGACACGGGGAGCTCCCTGGGGTGTGTTCTCCAGGGCTCTAATCCCATCCCTGACCCCCAGCTGATCCCCTCCCAAAGCCTCTGACCCTTAGTCTCTTGTGGTGTCACAAGCAGGGGAGCTCCACGGCTGTGACACCACTGCCATCTGCTGTGCCGAGCGGAGCAGGACAGCTACTTTGAAGTGAGAGACTTCCAGAGGGACCCTGCCCTGGCCACTGCCCTGACACCCTGCAGACCTCAGACCCAGATTCCGTGGCCCAAGCACCTCTCCTGGCAGCTGTGGAGGCCGAAGTCCTCCTGGCCTGCAGAGTCTTTCTCTGTGGCTCCAGCCTCTGCATCCCAGCACTGCAGCCCTGCAGGACGGAGGAGAATCCCATGACTTCAGTTACCCTTCCAGCCGCTGTGATACAGTCTCACAGGATGTGGGTGTTGGTGTGAATCTGAAGGAGGCACAGCTCAGTGTACAGCACATCACACCCAAGCACACACATGCACACACACATGTGCACACAGCCCACCCAGGCCATGCGGCCCCTGGACATCAGGGGGCTCCAGCAGGCCCAGGACTGTGCTGACCTGGCCTCCTGAGCTCCTCCTCCAAGCACTGGGCCCCTCATCCTGGGGGCCTCTGCCTCCCTACCTGCACTTTCCCCCAGGAAAAGCCTGGTGCTTTTCTTCTGAACCCTCACAACAGGCCTGGGGTATTTGCTCAGGAAAGGGCAGCATCAGTGGGGCGCAGCAGGGTCCCCAGGAAGCCACCCCATGGGCTGCTTTGCAACACAGCATTCACTCCCTTGGGTCACAGGGCCTGCCGAGCCAGCCTCCTAGCCCGTCTGTTCTGCCTCTCCCAGTTCTCTCTCATGGTGCTTTTGATGTCTTCAGAGAGGCCTGGTCTGCTGGGCCTGCATCTTGCATGCAACTCCTCCTCCCTTGGCTTCCCCGGGTAACAGTGGGGTGCTATGTTGACAACAGAACTATGAATTTATCTCCCAGGTTCATTTGCATGGTTAGCAATAAAAAGAAATCAGTGCAGTCATAAAAGCAGCACTAATCCATGATAGAAAAGAATCCACCACTCGATCTCTTGATCTTTAGTGTTTTCTGGAGAAATGTTTCCTTAACTAAGGGTTAGGCTCACAGGAGGCAGCAGTGGGGCCACTTCTCTGAGCAGAGTCCGTGTTCATGGGCTCTGCGCATTCATGGGCTCTTCGTCTATGAAGCCAACCAGCAGCAGATCAAACATACCTGGTGAGATCTGTATCTGCATTGATTATGCATGGACTTTCTGTTCCTGTGACGACCATTTACAGCATTGGTTATTACAAGTAGTCTGGAGATAAAGTACGCAAAAGAGTTGGGTAGGCGGCCTGCAGATCCTGTAGCATTTTCTGGAAGGGAGTTGAGCTCCCGTGAATCTCGGGATCCACAGCAGAGGAAGGCGCAGTCCTCCGGGGGCAAGGAAGCACGGGGCTGTCCACGCGTCTCTAGCGGAGATTCAAGAAATTTGCGAATAGTCTTCAGTGTTGAAATTGTCTGGGAGAGGATGTGGAATATCATTTTAAAATAAAACCCTCAGGAAAAAGAAAATATCCTCAGGAACTTATTTTGGAAGCAATATTGAAAAATGAGCGTTAGGTGGTTAAACTTGGAGGCCAACACACGCCCACACCCTCCAAGCACGAGGGACTGAAACCTGGCCGGAGCGCTCTAAAAATCAAGCGGCCTCAAGTAACAGTCACAATTGGTTTGCAGACTCTTTCATTTTTCATTTCAAAAGACACCCACAGACACTTCTCTGACGTTTTCTGTTCTCTAGAGTTTCTGTGGTTGCGCTTGATTTTTCTCTCCAGGCCCGCGCGGGCCGACACATCTGTTGGTTGAACTCCAGCCCGCGCGTGTGTGGATCATCCCTCCCGTGAGGGTCGTGGAGCTTTGATGCAGATCTTGGAACACAGGCGTGATCTGTCTCCGATGGAAAGAGTGTATGGGGAACAGTTTCTTCCTGCTTAGGAAGAAATGTGAGTTTGCTGCAGAAAGTATAGAAATACGAATTGTTAAAAAAGGAAGGAAGGAATGAAGAGAGAGAAAGTCAGAGACAGAGAGATAGAGTGAGAAAGAGAGAGAACAGAGAGAGAGAAGAGAGAGAGACTATAACTCCGCATCCTAATTCTTAGCATTTTGGCACATTACACATCTCCTGGTTTTCCTTCATCATTTCCTCCTTCCATCCCTTCTTTCCTTTCTTGTTTCCCTCCTTCCTTCCTGTCAACTCTGTCATTCTTCCAATCCTTGGGCTCATTCCGCATGTTCTGTTTGGTCACCTGAATTTGATTCTGGTTACTTCTATGCCTCTTCAATCATAAGCTAAGCGGAAGAAGATGCCAAGTGAACAGAGGCGTGAGAATTGTGTATTTACACTAATTTTTAACACCACCCTCCAGCGAACAAAAGAGCATCACTAGTATAGCGGTTCTTGAGAGAGATTGACTTAGAAATCCGAAGTTGAAATCCCCTTTTCTATATCTTCCAGATTTCTGTTCAGCCAAAACTTGCCATTCCTTTCCTCATCCCTGAGCAGGGTCACCTATGACAGAGCCCAAAGGCCCAGGCTTCCAGCGTCTCCCTCTGGGCTCCGCAGGTGCCTGAGGGTCAGGGAGAGTGGACAGGGCGCCTGCCTCCCGCTTCCTCCCCTGCCGAGCACCGCAGTGCTGCGGTCAATGGCGCACTCTCCTCCCGTTTCCTTTGAACTTTAAATTCTTCAAGGTTAACATGATGGAGAATGATCCCCCGCTGCTATGTTTCAACACCTTAATTTTATAGGCCCATAGAGATCAAGCGACTCCCCTGAAGTCCCTGTGCCCATGGAGTTCCTGACACCCAGGGAAGCGCGCGCTGGCCCCGAGGAGGACACGGCCAGCAGTGGGGTCCCCGTCGGGGTCCCTACCAGCCTGCTCCCCTGTGTCCTTGGAGAAAAACTCCGCACACTGTGAGAGAACTGAGCAATCGGCCGGCCACAGAAGCTGCTCCGACTCCGCCAGCTGGAAAGGGGGTCTGACATTTCCTCAGCCCCTGCCGGCTGGTTCTCAGTAAATAAGACGCCAATTAGAGCTCAGCCACGTTTCCATTTTCTAAAGGAATGGACGAAAAGAGGGGGAATGCACGGCCATATAGAAAAATAAAAGGCAGGACCAGTGCTCAGCACGTGAGCAGCGGTCTCCACACGCATGGTCCAGCTCCTGTCAGTGACAGCAAGTGTCCCCAACAGGGACCCCCACACACCGGGCTGTCTCCAAAGTCAGCCAGCGCTGGTCTCTGTTCCTGCCGAGCAGTACATCGCTCCCTCTTGTGGTCATTTAAGGAAAAGCACATGTGCTTCCCATCTAAATCTGGATTTCAAGTTAAAAATTCCATTTATTTCTTCAACAATCGTTTCTTTTCTCCTTTTCTCATAGTACCTTCTCCATTACACTATGTTGCATTTCACTTCTACAAGCACACACATAAACACACACAGACACGTCCACAGCATATTCATTCTTAAATAAATCTAATTTTTCCAAATCAAAATAAATATAAGACTAAAGAAATGCATTCGTTCTCTGTTAATGCAAAATAAACAGCACTTTTCTACAATGTAGAGGAGAAAAGATTCAGGCAAACAAAGTAGAACTTCTAACTAAGGTATATAAAAGAAGTATTTTACTGTAGAAAAATATTTCTTATGAACTGAAATTATCCAATAGAGGAAGAATACTCAAGTCATTTTAATGTTTCAGTAGGAAAAGAATCCCAAGCTTATGAATGGAAGCAGCAGTGATGGAAAGAAAAAATTTGTCATTTTGATCATTTGGTTTCTCCCAATTTTTCAGATACCTAGGCTACCTGTAGTGGGTCCTGGGTGCTCTCTCTCTCTCTCTCTCTCTCTCTCTCTCTCTCTCTCTCACTTCCTCTCTCTCTCTGTCTCTCTCACTTCCTCTCTCTCCTCACTTTCTCTCTCTCTCTCTCTCTCTCTCTTTCCCACCCCATAGATAATGGCACAGAATGGGTTTGGTGGCATATGCCTGTAATCCCAATACTCAGGAGGCTGAGGCAGGAGGATTACCATGAGTTTGAGGTCACTTGAGCTACACAGTGAGCTCAAGTCCAGCCTGAACTACATAGCAAGATCCTGTCTCAAAAACAACAAAACAACAAAAAAGATACTGATACAGTAGAGAATGCAGCCAACATGCAGAAACAGAGCACTGAGCACCAGAATATCAATATCCGTGCTCACAAAATAAAGTTACCGGGATCTCTTAGTCCCTTCTCCAAAACACAAAGAAAGCCAGACAAAGAGCTGGGAAGGACACTGAGCACTTTCTGACATCCCACAAGAGCAGACATGAACTGAGAAGGTCAGGCCAGCCTTAGTCTTGGCTGTAGGCAGCTTCCATTTCATCTCGCTGCAGTGGGGCTTTCCTTTGGGTGCTGGCATCTAAGAGAAACAGCTGGCCTTGGCCATGGCCTTCCTGTCCGAGGACTGAGAAACAGCACCTCTAAGGACAGCTGCCACCAGCTATAGGGAAGGAAACATCTAGAAGGCGCTGAAGGAGAGAGCTCAGGCAGGTCCCCAATTCCAAGGGACATGCAAATGAGCTCAGGAGGCCTCTGCTCTGATTGGCTGGCATTGTGTGGCCGGGAGTGAAAGAGAAACAAACTTAAAGCTCACAGGACAGGCGATTTCCTTAAATAATAGAAGGTAATTAGGCTGCAGACAAAAATCAGCGATGGCATTTTATAATTACGATTAATTTAAAGGTTAATTTCCTTTGGTGTAAAAATCTTATTTAAAACATCTACCAGGAAAGGAAATTAGGATGGTACTATCCAGAGGCACAGGGCACTTCTGGGAATCCAAGCTCATTATCACTTGAAAATTAGGTTAGGTCCACAGCAGAAAATTTCAACTCATTTTCTTATCTAATAATTCCTGGCCAGGTCTCAGAGTGAGAGGGGCAGCTGGGCTAGGAGCTGTAAAATTTGCATTTGTTTGTTTGTTTGTTTGTTTGTTTATAGGATTAATCACAAATGTTGCCAAGGAAAGAGCCCAGTTTATACATGAACAGTGCTTCCGCCAAAAGAAAATTGCACCATCACCCTCAGGTCTCCAAAGGGGCCTGAGTTCCAGGACCCACTGTGGACCCCAAACCTATGAAAGCCCCAGTGCTTATCTAAAATGGCAGAGGACTAGGTGTAAAGGCCCCAGTGCACTGGCATGTTTTGAATCATCTCTGGGTTACATGGAATACCCAGCACAGTGTAAATGTCCTGTCAAGAGCTGTTGTGCTGCATTGTGTAGGGAACAATACAGGCAGAAGAGCTGATGCGTGTTCAGGAAAGACACGGTCTTTTCTCCTAATGGTTTTCAATCCAGATTGGTTGCATCAGTGAATGTGGAATTCACAGGGGTGGAAGGCCACATACACGCAGCAGTTTGTCTCCTGATTTGTTTTCCTATCTGCTGTGTCTGTCTGGATTTGCTCATTTTAAATATTTTATTACTACTGATAGTGTATACAGCAATCCCAGAAATGTGGAATTGTGCAGAATCGCAGAGCTAGGAACAATATTAGCAATCACCTACTTTATCTCCTAATTTTACATGTGAAGAAAATGAGATTGAAGTTGTCCTGAGCAGAGTCAACCATAACAGCAGAAGTAGGAGTAGAAATGGGGTCTCTCCCGCTTCTGAGTACGATTCCCTCCTCTCTTCACCCAGACACTCCCACAGCTGGTCTCAACGGGTATGCATTACCCAGGAGCCACACTGTGGGAGTCACCAGGGATACGCGGGGTACCAAACAGATACACCGTGTGCCTTGATGGTGCCCTCCTTCCAACAGACAGTGCACAGGAGAAAGACGAGTTACAACAAGGGGTGATGAGAATCCAGGCAAGAAAACAGTGTGTTGTGGGGGTCAAATCTGACAAAATTTCACACAGTTAAAGATGCACTCCCTTGAGGGCATGATGTGTAAGCTGGGACATAAAGGGTTCATCAGAAGGGCATCTGGATACAATAGGGCATGACCAGAGGAGGACTACTGTTGGCCACTTTCAGTTTCAGCTGGCCAAAGGCACACTGTGATTCACACAAGAATAACTTTAAATATTTATGAGCCCAAAATAGCAAATCAAGTTTTGGTCTGCCCAAATACCAACATAAATATTAACATACCCACTAGAAATTCTCTTTCCTGAAGCAGTTACTGCTGTTCTAATAAGATGATTAATTTAGACCTCTAAGTTCTGTGACTTTTCTTTCTGTAGGCTGCAAAATGATACACAGATTATACTGGCAAAAATACAAGACAAGGAATATTTTGCAAATGATTATAACATCCATGTTTTTTTACTTCCCTGTATATACATATGTTAAGGCACCCGGAATACTAATTAAAACCTCTGCATTCCAGCGGGCTGAACATTCTAAATATAGCCCGGATGTCAGCTGAAAAGACAGGCCAAAGTCTATCTCACTAGCTCACCTATCACTTGTAATAAGCACCCCCTCCAGTTTTGTCTAAAAGGCGTGTTGTAGATAATTGAAAGAAATTCTAACAGGGAGAACAAAACAAAGCCTGGTAAATCCAGTCCATCCAGATGACATGGGGTAAAAGCGAGTCAGGGCATGCTGGAGGTGGCTTTGGCTTGGTTAGCTCATTGTGTCCTGCATGCAGCTCTACACTTATGGAGAGCAGCAAAGATGTCCGGATGCATCATTTTCTAACTCTAGCTTTTCAGTGTCTGCACCTGCTCAGCCTCATCCCCGATCGCCACTCACTTCATCCCTAGTCATGGCGGCTGCACATGGGTCGTCTTCATGGTGCTGGAAAGAGTCTTGTCCAAGATCACTGATCCTCAAATTCTCTGCAGCCTGTGGACTCCTGTTTTGTCTTCCTCCTTGTTTTCTTGCTTCCTTCCTGGACAGTTTTCTTTATCCTTATGAGGGTGCTGCCATGCCCTGCACCCCAGATTTCCCTTGTGATCTGTATCACCTGTCCCAGTGCTGGGGAAAGTACCTGTGTTCTCAAGCACAACTTGCTGACTGTTATGGTTTATAGCTCAGTGTTCCCCCAAGCATGCTTTTAGGTGGGACTTTTCAAAAGAGATTGGATCATGGGGACGCTACACACAAATGTGATGTCAGCAGATGGAGGCAAGGTGGAAGAGATGGATCGCTGGGGGTTTGACCTGGAAGTGGATCTCTCCCTCCCTGGCTCCTCCCTTCACCCTTGCTTCCTGGCCACCATGACGTGAGCAGCTTCACTCCGCCAGACCCTTCCACATGCCTTCCACCTTGGAAACCACCAACTATAGTCCAAAAAAGTGAGCCAAAGTAAACCTCTCCTCCTTCACTTTCAAGTATTAGGTATTTTATCCCAGCTTTAAGGAAAGTGACAAAGACAGTGAGTGACCTTCCTGCTTGGATTTTCAAAATTTGTACCTGATGAGGCCCACATGCAATTTCCCTGCTTCTGATCCTGGGTGACTGCATGTTGCCAGAGGGAGTCACTAACCTCAGTTACTGTGAGCGCAGCACAGCTGGCTGCAGGTTGGCTCTTGCTCAACAGCCAGAGTACGTTGCTCCCAACAAGTCACCTCCAGGACCTTGTCCTCAAACCTGAGACCGTCAGTACTACCAAACATGAGCTCCTTTGGCCCACCTTCCCCTGGAGTCTGAGCATTCTCTGTACTCCCCCATCCTCTGTCTCCTCAAAGCTCTTCCCAGACCTGACAGGAACAGGTGAGCTTTTTCTACGAAGAAACCCATCCACCAATCTCTGACGCTCTGCCTGTTGCAGGATGCTGGGATCTCAGTGTTTGTTTTTAACCACTCCGCTGAACAGTTTCTTTTTCCTACTTAATCTATTAAAGCTTCACAGCCCACAAACCATGGTGGTCACAGCTTCTCTGGTCCCTTTCCAACAATCTACAAGATGGCTTCC
Source organism: Hydrochoerus hydrochaeris (assembly GCA_004027455.1). NCBI lineage: Eukaryota > Metazoa > Chordata > Mammalia > Rodentia > Hydrochaeridae > Hydrochoerus > Hydrochoerus hydrochaeris. Next base: position 56,131 of record PVLA01009488.1, on the reverse strand, counting down.
AAAACCTTTTGAAATATGGGAACTCAGCTCTGTGCTATATAATGTATATATTTGTACACATAATATCTTCCTCTGTTCTACACAGTGGACTATCCTTGTTACTTTACATATTACATACACTCCATCAACTAAGTAGGCATTTGAGAGGCCTCCATATACCTACAGTTGTTCTCTTCAGCTTCCCATGATGACATCATTATGTACAAAATTCTAACGAATCCGAACAGAGTTCTCCGCATTGAGCCTTATCTTCATCTATTTTTCTGGTCTGAAAAATTCCAGTCCTATGAGCAAAGAGCCTAAACATTCATTTAGAAAGGTAATTCCCGTCACTTCTCCTGTAGAAATCCTGTATGATGAACATGGAACCTCAAATCCATCCCTAGATGCTTCTAAGTGTTAGGTGGATGTGACAACTGGTTCTCTCAACCCTATGAAGTTGAAATTGTTTTATGATTCTCACTCTACACAGGAAGAAGTTAAAACTCAGAGAAATCATGACCTACTTAGAAATACAATGCTGGTAAGAAGTAAGGGCACCACCGGAGTCCCCAGCCTGTGTGCCACCTCTTAGCTCCCCTTGGGATGTATCAAATGATCACATTATATTATTAATAGACTGTCTGATATTAAGATCCTGATCACAGCAGAAAACTCACATGTTTCTTAAAGTCTCCCCTAAGGGATTGGCCTTCTTGAGGAATTGAAGGACAAAAGCAACAAAAGAGTAGACCAGGTAGAAATGATATTTCATTGTTATTGAGTCTTTAGAATCAAAAGCTTAAAGTGATTATTCAGACATCTTATAACCAAAAACATCCTCGTGTATTATAATTTAATTGTAGTTAATGCTTCTTAACTTCACTGTGTAGCATGTGTGAATGTGTTACCAAGTCTACAATATTAAGGAACTGCTTCCAATACCAACTAAGAAGGGGACATAGGAAACAGGGTGCCAAGATGCCCAGGAGCTGGATTTGATGGATGAGGTCAGGGAGGGAAGCACCTGCAGTGCTTTAGCTAATAAGTCTCATCACATTCGGGACCTGCTTTGCCTGCTGGAAGCCCTTGGTGGTGTAGCACTTTAGTGACCTTTAGGCACCAACATGATGAAGCACCCCAGGGAAGAGCTGTTCCCCTAATCCAAAACAGAAAAAGAAAAAGAAAAGGCTCAGCGTCCACTTGATGATTTTATCACAGACTGCAAACCTGAACTCACACAGTCAGCTTGAACTGCTGCCACCAAGTAGGTCGGGGAGGAAGGAGTCCTTCTTCCATTTGGCCTGCAGTTAGCTATGTTCTAAATTCCTTTTGTGCAGCTGCAGGTGAGAACCCTTGAAATTCACGCCTTCGGGGCTAATGTGCAGACACTTTAGGGTCCTGGGCTCCCACAATATTCTTAATGCCTTTCAGTGAGTTCTTCTAAATATGTAGGCTTCGCTTTCCACAAGCTGCCTCTTAAAATTTCCCTGCGTAGATTTTTTTCCAGTGTGGTCTCTGAAAGAGAATATGTTGACTAGTGGCTTTGCCATTAATAACCAAGGGACCACTTTTATGACATCACCTCACAGCCAGCATGGTTTAAAAATGCAGTTTTGGGTTTTCCAAACTCAGTGTTCATGATATAAAGGTTTAAATAAAAGGGAGGCTCAGGACAGGGAATGCATTTTAGTGAAGAATATATGTTCAGGAAGCATTTTTCTTTTACTGGATAATTTCTAAATTCATGTATTATTAATATTATTAAATCATATTTATTAAATTGATATGGCACTTTACTAATTTGAAATAACTAGAAGTCCCTGTGATTCATAAGTCAGTAGATAGAAATATACTCATATTACAGATGGAAAACAGAACTAAGGCCAACAGAAACACCGTGATACTTATTGCAAACTACCTCATCCCTAGTTGTATTCTGGGGGTTTAGTAGCTTGATTAGGGCCATGGCTTCACAGCCATGCAAACGTCTAAATGCATCAAATTGCAGACATTAAATATGTGTGGGTTTGTATATCCATTACACCTCAATAAAGCTGTGTATATGTACCAGTTCCCCACAATGAACATATTTACCATGCATTATAAATATAGGCCAATAAGTTTTTTTAAAGAAATAGGACAGAAAAAAATCCCCAAATTATCTCCCGTGATCCAAAGATAGCCACCTCTCCATGAGACAAAAACTAAACAAATACAAATTATAATGTCACTTTCCATGCAGCTGTGTGCCTCTGTGTAGGGTCCTATGAGCTCTCCAGTTACCAACAGCTGTAATACTGGTTTCCTCGGTGAACCAACCTCCTGCTCTAGTCCTGTGCATGCTAAAGCTTGTGCTGACCTCTTTCCTTCCACTCTTCTTGGCCAGAGAGGATGCAGTAGCAGTTTCTTCCATCGCTTTCCAAAAATTCTTTTGCTTATCTCACCAGACCCTGGCAACAAATAACACTCTTAATCTCCTATAAAATGTTCGCTCTTTATTACCACCAAGTCGCATGGAAGAAAAGATAAAAGGACTCAGTAGATTTCCACTTGGAAATTTGGCCAGCATCTTCCATGCTGTGATCAAAGGCACATTTCCTTTGCAGCTTAAAGGGTACACCAAACCCAGCCAGCAAATGAGAGTGACTGTCTTCTGTGAGCCAGGTACAGTCCTGGCTTCTGGAGCTACAGAAGAAACAGCACAAAACAGGCTCACGGTTTACGGCTCAGCAGCAGAGGCAATGGACCAGTGCACCTGTGGTATGCTGGGGGCTGCAAGCTGCAACAAAGCCAAATAAAGCCGGGTGGGGACACAGAGCAGGCACCCTATTTGCTTTGTGCCAGTTACAATTATTTTCCCCTTTTCCTGGACCTTCCCACCAGCTGGGCCACTTATAACTTACACATCACATTTCTGAAAGGAAGCCAGCACACAGCTTCCTCCTGATACTGGTTTCCATTCTGATGAACGCTCCAGCAGTCAGCTGGGCAGCAGCTCGGCAGGGTCCTTCTCCGGCACTTGGGTTCACTGGGAGCTTTGCTCTCTCTGTCTCCTCATTCTGACTCAGGCCTTCAGGACTTTTCTTTGTTTTTCACATTTTCTGTTAAGCATTGAAATATTCAACACTGAAAGACAATATTCCAAGTTGCTGTAAAAAAATCATCCTCTTCATTTTTCAAAACTTCATTACAGTCAGATTTGTACAAGCGGTGCTGATCATAGAAATAATTTCCAGAAAAAAAGGTTTACTGTTTACCCGGTGTCCTACACAAGTGGTCGGATGAAAGCAAATGAACTAAACTTCGGGTGATCGCTATGCGCACCAGGGAACCCCGCGGCCTCTTCAGTAACTATCACGGTGAAATACAACCAGCTTCTATTACTGTTCCTGCCAGAAAATCCTTAGAAGATTACATAGGCAATGGTCAGATGATGAAAAAGCAAATTTTCTACAAAGAACAGAGTGAAGATGCTGAAGAACAAGTATTAAAAGAAGATAACCTACAATCAGTAGAGCACTCAAAACTCTGTGTTTAACAAAAATTAAAAGCCTAAAAATTCTTCAAAATATGACTTGATAGCTTCAACCATCTTTTAAGTCCCTCTAGGAATTTACTGGAATAGAATAAGTGAACAGCAGATACCACTTTTCTAGTATACTAAGAAGGGAAATAAAACAGCTGACTTCTAGCCCCATCCTCAGCGATAAGGGCCTCAAGCAGTAAACCTGTATTTATTTGTAAAAGAAAGAAAACGATTGCTACTCACCTGATAGTCACCCTGTAAAGATAAATAATATCACCTGAAGGGGACTTAGGACCTACAGACCATTTACCCTTGTCGGGGATTTATTGGTTTTTATTTTCAGGAATTAAGAAGATGTTCCATGGGCTCTCAAAAATGCAGACACTAACTATAAAGGAAACATCTAACTGCACCAGGTTTACTTGGAACAGGGTCTCTTGGGTGTTTTGTGACCTCAATTTCTCAGCAAAGCTTTATGGGGTGCAGCGGCCTCCACAGGACCAGAATACATATAATCACATAAAAGAAGCTGAAAAGAGATCAAAGTACTAGCAAAGATCTGTTTGCAATGCCAGCTAATCCAGGGACTCAACCAATGGAAGCAAGAACCAGCTGTGTCCCCTTCTAACTCCACCCACATGCTGTCCCAGTGGTTTCAGACCCTGGGCCAGGTGAGCGAAATCAAGGGCATCACTGCCAAACCCCTCACTCCCCTGGACCCAGCCACCCCTGTTCATCTCCTTCGGGGCATTTGGCAGTTCCTGTGAGTGACTGCTCATGGAAATTTACTCTGCACGATTTCTTAAGACTGTGAACTCTGGCATGCATTTCAAACAAACTGTAGAAAAACAGTAACACTAAAAACAAGCATAGGGCTAGGGATTTAGCTCAGTGGCTTATGTGCTTGCCTGGTAAGCACAAGGTCGTGAGTTCGATCCCCAGTACCAAAAAAAAAAAAAAAAAAAGCATCTCCACTTGTTTCTGTCCTGGTCTTGAGCTACTCTGACCCACGGATTCTCCAGCACCATGGAAGAAACCTCGCTACTCAACAACAATCTCAGAGCAATGAGGTTCCATCCCCCTGAGGGCACCTTGGGTACTAGTTCTTAATTCTCACTGTCAGCAAGTGCATAACCATGACAAAAGAGGATATGGACGTTGATATCCTAGTCTTGAGCAATTTCTCAAAGTACAAACCTTGACTGTAGTTATGATTTAATTATATAGCTCTGATATCACCTATATCAGTCGAGAAGCAAACATGGACAATTCAGAAAACTGAAAAGCTTTCTCTATTTTTATTCCTGCTCTATAAAATACTTGGGGTAGTTCTCTGGTCCTTCTAACACTGCAGTCTCTGCTTTTTTTTTTTTTTTTAGGTTTTTGTTTTGTTTTGTTTTTTGTTGTTCGTTATACCACTCTATTTTTGATAAGAAGGGAGAGTCTGTCTCAAAAGAAAAAAATTCCCATGCTAAAATAAACCTATTTATGTCATGTCATTAAAATCCTTGGAGAAGAATTATAGGGATAGTGAAGGAAGCCACTCCTAAGAAAAGGCTTCCTTACGTGGGATTTCATCTATACGGTGTTTTGGTAGATGCTAAATTAGCGAGACAATGGAAGACGAGTGGTGACCAGGCAGGAAGGGAGGGAGGCTCAGAGGGAACATGGGAAATTGAAGAAGGGCATCTATTTTGATACCGTGGTGGTGGATATGCATCAAAACCAACAGAACCCACAGCACCCAGGGCGAGTCTTAATGTAAACTATGTGCGTCGGATGGTGTTGATGGGTTAGCGGGTGCATCAGAGGTAAGCAGCGTGCCACTCTGACGGGGATGCCAACAGTGAACGTTGCCATGCGTGTGCAGGACAGAGGGTTTATTAGAACTTTTTAAAAACTTTTGCTAAAGTTTTCCATGAAACTAAAATTCGTCTTGAAAACAGTTTCTTTTTGTAATGGAAGAGTTTTCCCATTACTCAGACATCACAAATTTGAGTTATGAACAACAGAGCGAGTGTGGACAAAATAAACTCACAGAAGAGGGCACTGGAAGAAGCAAAGATGTCCTGGCGTGTCCTCCTTCGGCCTCTCTTTCCCCATCTGTAGTCTGTTCTTTGATCTTTTGTTGTTTTGCCTTCTATCCTCCCCATACAAACTTCTCTATCCATAAATAAAAAGAAGCAGACGCGTTCTCAGAGTAGTATTAGTATCGACTGTCTCAGTTACCATTTCCACCCAGACTCAGTGGGCTAACGCAGTCCTATGTGATGCTCACAGCTGCCGGGTCACAGTGAGGATGGTTTGTCTCTGTTCGCCGATGCTGGGGACCTGAACTGGAAAGATCCAAGACAGAGTCTGTTCAACATTTGGGGTCCGGAATAATTAACAACACTCTCTCTCCCATGCCTGGATGTGGATTCTGTCTGTGACCTTGCAACTCAGCTATCCTGTCACCCAAAACACCAGTCATGTGTCCCCTCCTGTGTCCCTATGTAGACTAACTAGGGCACATTGGCTGTGGATAAAAGATGGTATCCCAAGAGAGAGCAAGAGGGTAGTGCACAGCACTTTCATGAGCTGGCCCAAGATGGCACACAGTGTCATTTCTTCCATACTCAAATGTGCCACCGTGGTCTATTAAGAGGAAAGGATGGAAGCTCAAACCACTGGATGGAGAGATGCCACAGCCAGGCTGTGAGAACACAGAGGATAAGAGGGATGATGCCTGCCACTTTGGGAACCATCACCTGCCATGGTAGAGCCTGCATTTGAGTATCCGGTTAGACCTCACTCTCCCTCTGTACCTCTGATTTTCTGTTTCTGATTATAAAGCACATGGCAGCAGGAACAGCCATGGTGAACTAATTTACGAGAGGTTCACCTTAGCTTCCTGTACTTGGAAATCAGAGGACATGATATTATAACTAGTGCTGGAGCTGCTGACCAATGCATGCACTTGAGTAATCAGTATCTTATGCTACGATATCTGTAATGGGTTACAAAGCATCTCCACATGAACCAAGTGTCACATAGCATCTTTAATGTGTGAGTAAATGATACGACTCCAATTGGGTCTTGATTGCATGAGGAAAAAGACGCACTTTCTTCTCCCAAGTGAACAGAGTCTTGTGAACCAACAATTCAGTCTTACAGTGGGGGGTGGGGAGACTACCTTGAAGAAACTTTTTTTTTGGTAAATTTTTCTCCATAATTAGTTGCTTTTAATTTAGCAAATGAGTGAAGGGTCTCTATGTATCAGTCATCGGTGTGGACCTTGTTCATGAATGGAAACCTCTCCTAACCCGGTAACTAATTAAGCCAATTGTCCCTTTTCAGTTGATTTCATAGGTGGCTTTGACTCTTATGGCTATCAAGGGCCTCAGAAAACATCACACTTACAACTACAGCCCATGTACATGTGAGTACCACACCCTAGCGGGGTTCTTCGGGGGAACTGAAAGATGGGGGGGAATGGCATGGCATGACATAGGTGGCAAGCAGCTTTCTTTGGTTACATACCTCCAGGATTTCTGTAATACCAATAATATTTTCACCAGGCTAATTATAATAACACTTTCTTCTCTTTTTTTAATTTGCTTTATCAGAAATGCCATCTCTTAAGTTACCTTTAATCTTATACAAGTATCACCTACATGCTCAAAAGCCTCTTATATACCAGTTCTTGAAATTACCCAAAAATGGTATATTTTGAAAATGATCATAAGGTTGCAGATCATTGTGTGTAACTGTGTAAGAGACAGAATTCCTGGTTTTCCCGGGGTAGTCCCAATTTACAGTGGTTACCTTGGTATGATTCGTATCCACTGTTCATATTACTCTCAAGAGTTGTCACTGAGATGAAATGGCAGCTTGCCTGAGTTATGTGTAGTGTTCAAAAAGCAGAAACCAAGTGATGCTCTTTCTCTATCGTCTTTCTAATGTATAGTAAACATGACTGGAGCATTAACACTGAAATTTGTCGATCCCTTAACTCTAGCACTCAAGAGGGCAGACATACAATCAGACCCTGATTTTTATATCTGTGTTTAGGCAAATTCCCTTGGATAACAACTGATAACCCATTCTATATATCAGCATCAAGTGATATGCTGAATTGCAAGTGAAGATCAAATAGAAAGTAAGACCATTTTAACATGTGAGCTTCTCTTTGAAGATATGTGTTTGTTGTTGCTGTCCTGCACCATGAAACCATCTTCTTTTAATATCTCTAGTGTGTAGGGTAATAAACGGATCTGGGGAGGATGCTCCTCCAAAGAGATTAAAGCTATCTTTGGACAATCCTTTTACCTGTCTCTTTTTGAAAAAAATGCTATTTGCCTTATGCCTGCCTTTTCCTCTGTGTCCCTTGTAGTTCTCTGCATGCATTTGCTAAGGCCACTCCTAGCAAAGACTTTTTCAGTTCAGACACCAACCAGATCCATATGTCATATTCAGATCAGTGCCTCCGTGTCATGCATCCTTTGTTCTAAATGCCCACATTCACTGCCCTAATCCAGGCATTCATGATCTGTGAATTTTCCCTGTTTCTTATTTCAGAACTTCTGCTCCATCTTCCATGTGACTGCCAAATTAATCTTCCAAAAACACTTCTCTGATATAGTCATTGAAATTGGAATCGAATGGCCCTATTTAATTCCCTACCCCCAAACAGTCAGTGACTCCCTATTACCTGCTACAAAAAGTCAAAACTCACTGTAGCCCAAGAGTGTACCTCAATCTGGTCTCAACGGTGTGTTGAAATATTATCTCTTCTCTTCAATCTTTAATAACCTTTGAGTCCCAACCATATTTAGATGGTGCTTGCAGTCACTTGGAATTGTAATGCTGAATAAGAACTGGCCCTGTCCTCCTAAAGCTTCTAATCTGTGGAGCGCATAAGCAGTCTGCTGTCTTCCCCTAGTCATTCTTTCCCAGCTGCACTAGAATGCTTGCCTTCTCCAAAAATGTCATATATTTTTTTCCGATTCTCCATGTGGAGTTCTAGCTAATTGACCTACTTTTGTTCCAAATTCCACTCTTTTCAGTCCCATTATTCTTCAAGTTTTACCTTAAAATATAATTCCTGTATGAAGCCCTCGTTAATTTCCTCTTCCTCTAATGACTCGTTTCCTTTTGCCATAAACCATAATTGTTTGTTACACTTACCAAAACTTTCTTGGCCTCTCAGAAAGACTTGGCAGCTACCATGAGAAGTAAAGTGAAACTTCCTATAAATTCTTTAACACTTCTCTCAATTTGATTGTAGCATTCTATAAAGTGTTCTATTTGAAAAAAGCAAACCATCTAAAATACTCATAATAAAATGACCTATTGAAGCCAAACTGCCTGAGACTAAATTCTTTATGACATTGGGCATATAACTTTGAATAACTTTAATCTTTTACCAAGTGTCACCTGCAAAATACAGATGATAATATACATACTTCATTTAACTGTTTTGAAATATACAATGCATGTGAAGTATGTAAAACGCAGTACAGGTCACATAGTAAGTGGTTAGTACACATAATTTATTAGTAGTAGCAATAATGCTTATGTTAACCAACATTATTTATGAAAGGCCTTTTTAAAGTCAGAAATCAACAAATACTATATATCATTCCAAAAAAATCTCTCCTATAAACAGATTAGGTCATGAAATAGGTATGCTCAAGTAACATGCAACAACGTAAGCTCAAAAGTAGATGAAAATATCTGTAAGGTTTGCAATCACTTGCTTCTGACAATATCATATAACATCCCATTGTGTTGGGCAGTAAATATGATGAGGAGACAATAAATTCGATGTAGCCATTCATCTAGTCATTGGCTGTGATAATAATGTGAGGATGCTAATTTTTCATAATCAAGTCTATTGTTTCAAATCAGGTATTTATCATTCCAATGTTGGTCTTTAAACAAAAGCTCCTCAAAAATATGTATCTTTGTCAAGAATTAATGTCGCTGAGCACAGACCTTCCCATGAAGTTACTAAATAGAATACCTTGAATACCTAATGAAAGTGATAAATTTGTTTTCCTCTGTAATGCCCGAAAATGGTAAAACTAAATGAGAGCTCTCAAGTTTCATAGCCCATGAAGTAAGTTAAATGTTTAATGGAAAGCAAATCTTGGAAATTAAGAATAAAGTGCATCAAAAATTTACTAGTCAAAATTCTACTACCATCCCTTCCATCAAACATCCCATAAGATTCCTCAGAGCCTAGAACACTTACAAAAGAACTGAGTCAAGAGATCAGAAAACAAAAGCCAAAAGACTAGTGACCAGGCGAGATTATCAGCCAGCTTTCCTGAGCCATTAGTTCATTTTTTTCCAGGTTCTTAGGTGGGCTGTGAGTGCAACCTGACACTGCATTCCTGGGTTTATTTTACTTCTGCTGCAACTTACAGGAAGTCATTTGCCATGGCCCTGTGGGGACACCTCCCTTTTGCACATTCCTCTCCGTCCCTTTAGCTTGTGCCCCATAGAATGCTGAATGAAGGGCCTTTTCAATTTTGTGACCCTCAAAACTCATCCACTGAGAGCCACTGCCTCTTCAAATCCTGTGAAAAATCAAAACCAAGTCACCTCTCCCCCTCTGTCCCTGCTGAGAGGCAGTGCCCTGAGCATCTCTCTGTCTCGTCATTTGAAATGTCCCCTCTCCTGTCAACCTGCCATAAATATGTCTTGTAAAGTAAGAGTAATTTAACATCATGAGCCAGTTCAAGAACCCATAAATATTATATAGCAACTGGAAATAAAAGCTATTCTTTTGAGAGGAAGCAAACACTAAAGGCAATGTGCCTTTTTAGCTGCCACTCTACCCAGCAAGCTTCTATAGCCAGCAGCCTGGACAGAGCTGTGAAGTCACTGTGCACACCTATTTAGTCACAACCCTGTCCCTGTGCTTGTGATCATCAGAGATTGCTCTTCTTTATTTTCAGTTAAGTTTGGTGAATATTCTTGGTTTGTAATTTTTCAAATTATCTATAACCATATAAAAAGGCAAGGTCACACTGTTTCTTTTCCACATAGTTTGGTTCATCTCTTCGAAACAAGTGGATAGCTACAAAGTGACTGCTCAGAAAATTCCCATGTCCACAGCTTAATTTTCTAACAAAGTAATGGCTTGATGACCACTAATTTATGCATCATAGCAAGTATAAATCTCATGCTCCCTGCCAGTGAGAATGTCCTGTGGTGTATTAGAGCATGCACGAAAACATCACAACCATTTTGCCAGCCTAATTGTACAGCAATACATATTCATTTCACTCGTCCCCAGAAATAGATCTTAAATGACATATGTGGCCCCTTTATCCAGGCAGTTGCACTGAGAAAAAAAGAAAAGGAGTGGAAAAATTGTCTATATAAAACCCAACTTGGTTTTCTTTTTTCTTTTGTGTTTGCTCTTGTGCTTAGATAGGTGAAAAACGGGTGAAAAGGAGCAGTCACCCAGTGCACTCTCTTTGATTAAAACCATCTTTTCTCTCTCTTAGGTCAAAATGAAACAGAGGACTTCAGTATGTCAGCCCATGGACCTCTCAAAGAACTTGTTCTGCAGTGGCCTCCTGTGTCTCACAAAGAGCAAGAAACAAATGAATTTTAATATACGTGCATAAGAACAGAACACACACAGGTTTCTACACACACACACACACACACACACACACACACCACTTCCACTCAGTCTCCACACACCAAAATGGAGGTCACGCCCACCCTGGATTTCCTGAGAGCAGGCTCTTTCTCCTAGACCTTTGAAAGTTCCACAGGAGACGCACTGGTGTCCTTGCCTGGCCCTCTGCACTCCCCACTGCCCAGCTGTCGGCCTCTGTGGGCTGGGAGTCTGCAGGGCCCGTGACTCGGACAGCCCTGTTTCTGCACCTTGTAGATCTCCATAGTACCACAGCCACTTAGGCAATGTAATTACGAAACCAGACACCGAGACCTTGTCCCCAACACCCACAGTGGCAGGTTGCTGGCCCCAAAGGCTGTGCCACCCACACTCGCCTTAACCCACCTACGTTGTGTGCAAACCCCAAGCCACGTCCTTAGGCTAACACACTGCTGTGCATTCCGAGTGAGCTTGAGTTGTGTTTTGCATCAAGGAAGGAGACAGACCCAAACCGGCTCAGTAACTCCTGTGAGTCTGTGAGGAAAATGCCGGTGGTCCGCCAAAGGCTTTCCCACCAGCCCCCACGGCAGCCAACAGAGACAGAAACCAGCGAGCAATATAGTAAGCGTCATCTTTAGAATCCTTCAGTATGGTCTTCTCATGGGGTCGGGGTGGGGCAAAGTAAAATTCCTTAATCTACTATACTCATTAATCTACTGGAAGCAGAAACGGCTTAAGTCACTACTTATATTTATTGCACCTAGGTGCTTTTATAAGTATCTACAGATGTCTTTTACTAAAACAGAGAACAGCTGCGGGTTTCTAGCAACAGAGGCCAACTGACTATGTATTAGCTATGTTTACTCTTTTATATCTAATTCAAACTGAAGACCCGATGTAGGTGAACTTTCTTTTCTAACTTTGGTGTACGAGATTATTTTTTGGGTGGGTGGGTGGGTGGGGAACCATAGTTACCTTGGTGAAATATCTGAGATCTCTTTGTGGTATTGGGGGATCTGTTGTGTGTTAGAGTGTATTTCAATTCTCCTGTATTATTGTGGCAGAAAAAAAAAAAAAGACTGTGCTGTTATACCGTAGTTGGCAACAAGATGCCTTTGGAAACTTAATAGTAGGTCAATGTGTTTATGGAATATTCTGAACTCCTAGGAAATTTTGCTTTAGAATTCCAAGCATTATTTGGTTTTCATTAGTGAGAAACTTAATTAGCTCAGGCTTATCAGTAAATCAGATGAGTCATATTTTTTCCTGGAGACCACTAAAATCAATTTTTGTTTAGGAGAACTTCACACCATATTCAAGCGCAGTGAAATTCAGACTGGGATAGTTATAAATTGGCATGGAGTGACTTTTCCCTTTGGTTTCTGCGAAGTTTTAGTTGTTGGGTTGACTTTCTTTGGACCTTAGCCCATTCAGGTCTCCATATAGATGGTCCCATATCTGTGTTTGCATGAATGTTTATAATACACGCACACATATAAATTCAGAAAGGATAAAAGAGCAAAAAGTTACCACCGAAACATAAACCGCAAAAGCAAAACTCATGCTTGAATTTTCTGTGGCTTGTGTATGTTTGTCCATACATACATGTATGAAATACACAACTGCAATATGTCAGTGAAACCTCAATCAATGCTTTTATAGTAACATGCATGTTTAAGGTATTTATGAAAAAATACTGACCACTGTATTTTCCTTTGATTCCTAAGATATAAATACTATACATGCCAGAAACTATTCTAACGTGACGATTAATGTGACTCTAACATGAGGTTTCACTGTCTATCCTGGAACGAGGGTCCACCTTCCAGCATATGTATGTGGATACAGAAAATAAGCCCTCATCGTCCCAGTTTGCACTGCAGCCAATCACCACTTTCATCACCACCAAAATTTTCAAAAACAGTTGTTGACTACTAAAAAGTGAATCAGTGGCAGGACCTTTTGTAGGAGCACGAAGCACAGTAGTGTGATTCTATCTGGGAAAACATCTAAGTTGTACAGCTGTATCCTCCTCAAATTCTGGTGAAGAATGCTATTTTTCTAGGCTGAGCTTTTGTTATAAACCTAATATTCAGAAGGCAAGAGTTACAATCCTGATGTGTCTTTTTTTTGCATTTGTTAATTCTGAATGTATTTTTAACAGAGTGATTTTTTTGACTTACTAGTGTAATTTGCATTTTAAAAATAAATGGAAAAACAATTCCGTTTCCGAGCCATCCCTGAAAGCCCCTGCTGATGCTGTGCAGTTGATGGGAAAATCATGCCATTGACACTAGGCTGGGTAAGGAAGTGACAGCAGTGAAAAGAAACTGCCCCGTGTCACAGGACATTGCACACTTGCTCACATCCTCTGCTGATGCTGACCCTTCTAGAAGACACCAGCACAGGCTTGCAGCCATATTTTTACTTCCTTGTAGCACTGAGAGCCAGCATCAAGCTAAGAGCTGATAAAGGTGTTGGAAAACTGTACTCAAAGCCTTTGGTTAAATTCTAAGGAGAGATTTTCAATTTTTAATAAAAAAAAGTTTTTCTTTGCAATAAAATAACTAACTTAAAATACTCATTGATTTTCCCCCTGGTGACCTAATCTAATGCTGTCATGGTCATTGGAATGTTGATTTCACCTTAGCGGAAGAGAGCTATAATGAAGCATTTCACCGCACGGGGGGCAGAGGGAAAAAAGGGACCCTTCACTTGAACCGAGGTTCAGCAAGACCCACAAAATGGGGGGCAGCACCCGGGGTTGCTGCTGAGCTATGAGCTGCTCCTCACAGCTCACGGATACCCCCCCCGCCCCCCGCCCCAGCGCCAGATGGCACAGTGAGGTCGACCAGAAGCCGGAAGGTGTCGCGGCAGAGTGGTCAGCGGCTGAGGAGGGTATGTGGATCTTGCTGGGCGGCCAGAACCCTGGGATAACAAAGACTGTTTGCACTTCTGGTCCCTACACGGAAGGTGCTCACGGAAGCACCCATGTGGGGATATGTCCAGCACTGCTTCTGTGTTCAACTACACTTTATTATACTTCCTTTAAAAACCAATAATCCATACTCACATGTAAACATGCGTATGTGATGTATTTTGTGTATTACTCAACTGGTTATGTTCATTTCAGGACTAGAAGGTTTCCCATCGTTTATTCTGCAATACATTTATTATTGAGAGATTAGGATTTCTAAGCAGTAAATTTTCAATTCTTCCTATATTCATCCCAAATATTTTCCTTTGATCATTTAATGGTCTTCAATAAAACTTCAGCACTCAGTACCTACACTCAGGAACTTTTGCTACCAACACTTTACATTGTAGAAAAATAAAGCCTCGATTATTTTCATCATATACCAATCCTTGCTTAGGATCCATGTCTAGTTCACTTTTCATTTTATAGTGCCTACCCTCTTCCCACTTTTAAAAAAGGTAAGTGCAGAATCTATGACCAATATGTATGTCCAACCTAAAATGCACTAGTACATTGAAATAATCACTTTCAGTAGGTATGAGGGGAAAAGTCTGTAAAACAAATGTTTATGTTCTTATTCTATACCTTTTAATGCCACAAACATTTCAACTAAGTAACTCTTTGAAAAAATTACATTTACAGTACTAGTAAGATCTACTTAGATGTCACAGGTAGCAATTATTAGTGACAAGAGAGAGAAAACAAAGGTGAGAGGTCCTCCTAAAACGGATAAAGACAAGTACTTTTATATTCTCTATAACAATAGTAAAGGTCATTTTTTTAAAAAAAATTTTTACACATTCTGGAGTTTAAGAGCAATATGCTTCAAATTTTGACAAATAATGCAAAGTGATAACTACAAGATCAATTTAGAAAGGAAAAATTGTTTTACAAGCCACATGTCGACACTCTTACATAGCCTTTATAATTATTAAAGTTAACATAAGCCTCTTCTATTATGAAATTACCTTAACAATATGGCATGTTGACAGTAAAACGCATACTCATTAACTGTCCATTCCATCCTCCTGTGAATGCTGTAACAGGAAAGAAATAAAACAACTCCCAAAAAAGATTGCAGGTTGATACTGTCACCCAAGGATGATGGATTGATTCAATTAATCAGTAGGTCTTTTCTAAGAGCCTTCCGGGAGTTACCAGAAGCATGCCCTGTTCACTTCCTTCCAAGTGCCTGTCATTTTTCTTCATTATCCCTCTAGTATTACTCATTATATCTTTGGCGGTTATGCTAATCTCCCTCCACACACAGAAGATGTTGCACACATAAATCCTCCAAGCTCCAAGCATAAGGCCACCAAAACACCTGAGCTTCTTGTCATTGTTATCTCAGGTTGACCAAGAGTTTCTCAGGATGGAGCAGAGCTAATAAACAAGACATGTTGACACATGGTGAATCCAAGGGGAAGTGTCAAATTGAAAAATGGTTACAAGCTATCACCGCCCTCTACTCCACACATGGGACTAGCCTCACTACCTTACTATGGATGATATCTCCATCTCAAAAGCACATGGGTGCAGAGACCCAGAGGGTTGAAAGGCAGGTAGGGACTGAGCTACTGGCTCCTGAACAGACCATTCAGTGAGTGGGTTGCTTTGAATACTGACAAACAAAGATTCTTAACAATAAAATATTTTTATTCCTAATGAGCCAATCATCTGTCAGTTGTAAAGAATAAGGATTCCACCTTATAACTATTGGAATGGCTATTATCAAAAAGATAGCAAGTGTCGATGGGCACATGCAGAAAATGGTGCCCTTGAGCACTGTTAGTGGGAATCAAGGTTAGTACCATCATCGTGGGAACACATTTCTATGAAAATTAAAAACAGAACTACCATGTGACCTAGCAATCCCACTTCTGACTGCATAGCCAAAAGAGAAGAAATCATCTCTCTATTATTCTCTGATTCATGGCAGCCATATCCACATAACACTTGCTACAGAATCAGCCTACAGACTGCTAAGAATAATTCCACAATGGATAAATAAACTGTCACATATGCATGCCATGGGATAATATTTGGCTTTAAGAAAGCAAATCCTGTCATTTGTAACAACATCGATGAACCTAGCAGACCTTATGCTAAACAGAATAAGCCAGGTACAGAAAGAGAAATAATGCACAATCTCACTTCTATGTGGAAACTAAAAATGCAGAATTCAATGAAGTAAAGAGAGGGTGGATCAGTGGTTAGGAGAGGGATATGGGAGGGACTGAAGAAATGACTAATGATACAAAATTCCAGTCAGGAGGACAAAGTTTAAAATCGCATGGTGATTGTAGTCGCCTGAGAGAACCACAATAGCATTCTAGCAACAGTGTATTGTACACTTAAAGATTTGTAAGAAAATAAATTGTACCCCAAAGAATGAGCGTGAGAGGACACATGGCAATTGGCTTGAGTTAGCCAGTGTACAGTGTGTGGTTATACATCATAATTATACACAACTGTTGTCAATTGAAAATTAATTGATGTTTAAAAATTAAAATTAATTAATTATCTTTGGACTGGGGATCAAACTCAAGACTTCATGCTTACAGGCATAATTAACTCTAAAAATAGTATGTAAGAGGAAAATAATTGGAGAAGAACCATGTTGCTTAATCTTGTTATTAGGGATGGTTTATAGCACGCAGAGACAGAAAAATGTGAGACTGCTCATTCAAAGAACAGGAAAGGAGTACTGTTAAATATACCAAAACACCTTCCTTTAAAATATGTTCATTACTTGTAAAATATAAAGAAGATAATGAATAATGATACAGATCATAGATTATAAGAAAGAATTTTTATAATTTTATAAAATAAAATAAATATAATATTATTGGTGTATCTTGACTGATCACACAATTTTTTGACTCATCTTTCTGCAACATCTTTATTTATTGAACATCCAAATATATACTTTTAGCTAATTTTAAACTAATAAGATCAAAGATGATATTGGCCATTCGTAGTAAATGCATCACAATTAATTGGTTATAATTTTTAATTTTGAGACTTCTGCTGACACAACTGGATAAAAATATTTTATAGACAGCTAATTAGGGACAATTTTCTGATGAATTATTTTGGAAATAATTATGTAAATAATATTAAAATGTTTTAATCACTTAAAGCAGATGATTCACAGAGAACAATTTTCCTAAAAAGATTTAACTTTTCAAAAAAATTAGTTTTATAATTTTTATCTGAAATTTTATTCACTTATTTATTTATTTATTTATTTTTTAAAGCCAATCAAAATAAACCAGTGTAAGTGACACAGGACTTCAAAACAATAGGAAATTCACAATAATAGGAAATTATGGTTACCATAATGCCTCTTATTGTCTTCAAAATAGCTGCAGATACTTTCATACATAGTAGAAATCAGACAAAACAGAACAGAATAGAACCAATAAAAACAAAATAATGAATGTAATAAAGGACTTCAAAGCAAGATAATATTAAATCCAGAATGGCTACCGCAATATATTTTGCTATCTTTGAAACAGCTGCCCATGTCATCTGACATAACAATATCAAACAAAACAAAACAGAATAAAACCCAACCCAACAAAACAATGAAAATGATACAGGACATCAAAACAAGATAATAAAGAACAATGGCTACCACCTTCAGAAGGAGACCCCCACAGATGCCATAATGCGGACCATTATCCTCTGAACAGATCATCAGACCACCGGCCCTAGACCTGCAAAATCAGTGAAACACCAAACACCACAAGCATCGAATTGCATTTCCCCTCAATATCTATCATCACAGCTTGTGATTCTGAAATTTTAAATGCAGATAAAAATTTTAATTTTTAAACATAATTACTTTTAATTAAATTACTTAGATAAAATTATTTTAAATTGAATTTAAATTAATTTTAATACAATTTTAATTTAATTTTAATGTCTGAATTTTAAAGCATTTTAATTAAAGTTTTAATTTTAAGTACTAATTTAATTCCAAATAAACCTATACAGTAGCATTTTTGTGTTTTCTCTGACATTTTCAGTAAATTGTGGAGCCCCTGACAAAGCCCATATGAGTTGCATAAAATTCAAGATAACTTATATATCATGTTGCTGTATCTTAAACTGCAAGGAAAATAAATTTAAACTGTCTTCCCTGTCACTAATTGGTTCATCTGAAGCTTCAGGTGATGGTAGGGTTATTCTCTGTCTGCTGTAAATGCTCTGTTTAAGTTTAGCTTCTTTTTGTAAGCCTGTGGATATTCGTTCTGCAGTGCTGAGGTAGACTGTAAACTTTTAAACAATTCTAACAACTCTGGCGTGCTTTCTGCCTGTCCATATGTGTGCTTTTACTCCGTGATAACTGACGGAGCTCACTACCCAAGTGGCAGCAGTTCTGGTCCTGGCCCCAGAGCAGAGCATGAAGATTGGGCACAAGCTCAGGGACTGACTGTCTTGGGGGGAGCTCCAGGCTTCTCAGCCTTTCTGGGCCCCCTGCTTTTGTTGGGGTACACATCAGTCCTTATTTCTTCTGTCCCTACTGCCACTCTGATCCCAGTTCTCCCCTGGTCACCCACTCAGCCCAGCAGCTCCCTGAAGAGCCCAGAGGCAAGTATGGGCCAGCCAGGCCCATTGGTCAGCAGGCCACACACTGTGCCCAGGGGCCTGAGCCAGGGACTGAACACCAGGGCTGGATCGCAAACCTCTGTGTGGGCTGTCGCCCCAAGTTACCCCTCTACTCACCCTGTGCTCCACCCTGGCTTTTCCAAAGCACTGCTCAACATTAAACCAAGTTTCAGATCTGCTGAGAATGAGAACCTCAAACAACTGCAAATGACTGAAGTCACATAATGAGAATTGAGGTCACACAATAGTCCATATGATCACGGCTTGTAGACAGTAGACCCAAGCATCAAATGCAGCAAATCTTCACCCCAACTGCTACTTCACCCTACCCAATCTGTTACCGCCATGGATGGAATTAAGATATATTTCACTTATTAATAAAAGATGTCCTAAGACGCTTTCTCCAAAACTGATGTACAATTATGTCTCAAAACAATAGATTGGGTACCTGGCTACCAAGGCTGATGGGTGGTTTTCTAACAAACTGGATTAACTCTCTGGTTATACACAAGATTAGTCATGGCTTTTTATTACTATCCTGCTAACGTGACAGATTTTATTTATATAACTGAAATCTGATGCAGTTCATGGGCACTGACACTTCATGGCAACAGTTCAATAAAGCAATTCTTGTCATGTAAATTCAAGAATAAGTTTTAAAATTAAAATGGGCTATTTCTCAAAGTTACATGAGCAGGATGGTTCAGGCTAAAGGTAAGACATGCCCAATGCATTTCCAATAAGATGGGTTTACTGTTAAAATGCAAGTAGAAATCAAAAATATACCTGATCATGACATATCTTGAATCTAGATACATGTCAAAATGTCACTGGGTCTTTCCTGGTTTCTAGAGAGAAGAATTTGCCTAGATCACCTTACTAATGGTGAGAGACCTTACAGGGCAGAAAATGTTTTAAAGTCAAAGGGTTTTACAACCCAGTAGGACACACTGACGGGAAAGCCAGGAGGTCACCAGAGTCTGAGCAACCAAGTGTTCTCATTCTGGTTTGGTTTTGATTTTCATTTCCCTAAACTGCCTGATCTTAGAGATTCCTTCATCCTAGTCTTACACATTTATGATTTATCCTTGTCCTGCTTTTAATCTCGAAGTGATCATATGTTTTCCCATCATCCCTCAGTCATTAATGGCATACCTGAGGTACAGCGCATCTGTACGAAATCCTATGCTTGGGACAGTGAGGATGGGTCAAACCAAGGACCCCAGAGCGACGAGTGTGAGCACCCCATGTAGGTGCAAATCCTTGCTCTCCTTTGTGCCTAGTTTGTGACTGACTGTGGCTCTCTTGCACCCTGGCCCACTTCCCGTTACCAAAAAAATAAGTGAACAGCCGGCACAGGACAACTGTCACAGACAACCTGCAGAAAGCTGCCTGCACCCACTAACACCTCTGGACCACCACCCACCGCGGGTGTCTGACTACACTGAATGGCTGTTTCATGAAACAGAAGGCTGCATTTTCTTCCTTCGTATTTTCAAAGATAATATGTCTCTTTATTTTATTTATTTTTCTTTTTTTGCAGTACCGGGGATTGAACTCATGACCTCGCACTTGCCAGGCAGGCACTCATGCCACTGAGCTAAATCCCCGGCCCTCTTCCTTCATATTTTCTCCAACAGCTTACACTGGAAACCCCAAAGTGTCCAAATCCCCCTTCTACCTCTTGCTCTGCACTCAGCACCATGCTGATTCAATTCAGCTGATGTTAAGTTGACCACTAGTTTTTCATCCGTAACACCTCCTTAAACACCAGTCAGCAATTTTGTCTTAATAAATACAGTATGTTATCGATTAAAAGCCAGGCACTTGAACAAAAAGAAAGAAAACACTGAAAAAAATTTAAAACCTGACATTTTAATCTGCCTTCTATTTTATCTAGAAAACACAACAGCTTTCTATATATATATTGCAGATTGCTATTGTTCACAAGTTTTCCTCATGCTTGTTTTAGTTGGTGATTGATATTTAAGGACATAGAAAAATTGTAGAAATAAATCAGTGTTTTAATTTCCCATGGGTGCTATAACACATTACCACAACTCAGTGGTTTAAAACACCAAAAAAATGCATTGTCTTACATTCCAGAGATCAGAAATTCAAAATGAATCCCATTGGCTTATATCCAAGTTCCACCAGCACTGTGTTCCCTCTGAAGGACAAATGACAGAATTCCTTCATGTGCCTTGTCCAAGTTCTAGAGGCTGCCTGTACTCCTTGGCTTGTGTTCTCTTCTCCATCCTGGAAACCTAGGGTAGGACATCTACATGTTTCCCTGGGACTCTGACCTCCACCTTCCAAATCATGTTTCCTTTCACTCTCACCTTTCTTGTTTGTTCTTAAGAGACAGAGATGCTTCTGATTTCATTGGACAGTCCAGGGTAATCATCCCATTTCGATTCAATTGACTACAAAAGTCCCATTTGCTATATAAGATATATAGTCATAGGTTTCAGACATTAAGGCATGGACAAGACTTGGAGAGCTACTGTCCTACGGACTGCCATCCCCTCAGTTTCTGTCTCCATACTCACTAGGACCCCAGTGTGAAATACTTCTGCTGAGGTCAGTATTCCGGATGCTGACACATAATATTAGATGTGATATTAAAAATCTTTAAAAGATTCACAAAGCTACATAAGTTAGCATCAAATCCTTTGGTTCTAGTAAGAGGACTTAAAATCTTGAAATTCTAAGATGGGAATGATTCTTCAAGACGAGAATCAGAGAGAAACACAGGAGAGCCCTGAGCCTCTGGAAGAAGGTATCAGAGTGGAAAATCCATAGTGTTCATTTTGGTCTCTGATAGTTCCATGGCATCAGATTACTGAAAGAGTTTGCTGTAAGAGTTTGCCCAATCCAACCCATTTCCAACAAATCACTTCCAGCAATTATGACTTTAAAAAAGAAAGAAAGTCTCTAGAACAGGTTCATCGCTTTCTACTTATGAAACACTTGTAACAGTTTCGTATGGTATTACGTAATCCACCCATTTAGATTCATGTTGGTTTAGGAAAATATGGAATAGGATACTGAACATGTTCCATAGAATGATAATATAATTGACTTGTGTTTACTAACTAATAATTCAAACACATATTGAACTCTAAGTACAGCAGAAATACATAAAATGATCAATAAAATCTCCCCCTAGTATATTCATCCTTGTGTGTTTGCCTTTCAAGAAGAGAACAATGGTGCATAGAATAGAGTAAGCAGCTGGAGGCAACATGGCAGGCTTATTGGAAATGAAAATAACATTGTGTGATCTTTAAAAATACATGGAAATCAAACTTGCCTTTTCTTCTGATGTATGCCTGCCTCTCTCATCCCTGTGATTAGATGTACACTATATTCCATTGCATAGAGCACCACAGTTCATCTGCTCTCCTATTGATCCACCTCAGGATAAAATCAAAGTTTTTCAGTGACATAGAGCTTTTAAGGTAACTTAGGGCACCAGGAAACCAAGCAACCAGCTTGCCACCCTGGTAAGCACCTGTGGCTTGGTAAGCTGCGGCCACCCCAGGGCAAGAACTACCAGTGTCTCCTGAGATCTGTGCCATGTTGGAACTTGGGTGTGCTGAGAGACCAAGTAACCAGCTCACCACCCTGGTAAGCGGCTGTGAGCCTACCAGCATGCGGGCTGAGAATCAACCATCCCATCCCCCACTCCCGCCCCATTAGTAAATGGGAACCAGAGGTCTGAGCATCTCTTGGGAGTTTGACCATATGCAGTGTAGCAAATGGGGGGTGGTCCTTCTACCAAATATTATCATTGTTATCATTGTTTTGCTTTGTTCCAATTAATTGTACTGCCATATTCAATATTCTGTTTTGATAAGTTCTATAATGTTCTGTATTTCTTTTGGTTTTGCTATACCTGATTGAAAGAACAACTATTGTGAAGATAACAAGATATACTATGGTACCTATTACTGTTATCCCGGTAACCTGCTGTGAAGTACTGTACCAATTTCACTGCACTGTCTCAATTGGCTTTGTTCTGTCTTGTTCTATTGTATTTTACTACCTTCAAAATAATAGAAAAAATTTTTTAAATATAAGAAAGTAACAAAATACCTCCAAAAACTCCCAACTCCACCAAAGCTGATCCATGGGGCATGGATGAGGAGAAACTCAAAAACAAAGCAACAGAATTATATAAGGTCATTAAAAAGTAAATAACAACAAAAAAACAGATCAGTAAGGTACTGAGCAACCTGAAACAGGATATAAATAAACAGATAAGGGACTTAAAAAGCAAACGGAGGAAAAGAAAGTGCTCTAAATGAGGTAACTGCATGTATGTTTAAGTGTATTATTGATAAACATATTGCTAAGTTTT
This sequence comes from Hydrochoerus hydrochaeris, assembly GCA_004027455.1. Lineage (NCBI taxonomy): Eukaryota > Metazoa > Chordata > Mammalia > Rodentia > Hydrochaeridae > Hydrochoerus > Hydrochoerus hydrochaeris. Next base: position 33,042 of record PVLA01009488.1, on the reverse strand, counting down.
TGTTGGATGGTTGAACAGAACTGTTTGCAGCCTCACTGTTTGAATATCCACTTTGTATGCTTTAATTTTGTAACTTGAACAACTATATCTAAGAAGACAATATGTAATTTATCAACTACTGATTTCTTACTGTTTATCTTTTTTTGAAATTCTGTATTGTTTCTACCCTTTTTTCTGTTTTGCTTTTTTTCTCTTTAAATAAAATATAAAGTTTCTCTTTAGAAAAAAAACCAGCTTTTAAAATCTACTGCTCTTATTGATATGCAGAAAAGCTCCTCTGTGCCCATTCTTTAATACCCAGCTGTTTTCTAGAAGACAACTGTAACTACACATCCTGCAGGTGTATTTCTTCAGGATGTTTATCCATCCACTGATGCTGTTTTCATATCTATACTACCTCATTGTTCTGCACCTGCTGTTTTATACTTCCTGAAATACCTTGAAAATCTTTTCATAGCAGCATTCAAGTATTCAGAGATCTCCTCTACATCCTTTGATTATTGCCAGCTCTGAAAAGAATTGTTTTTTTTTTAAGGAAATTTCTGGTTTTGCTTTTTCTTTCCAAAATACATTCATTTTTCTATAATTCAAACCTTAAGAAAGAGAGCCAAGATTTACCAATAAGAAGATTCTATTTGGAAACCACTTCCCGTAGTATCTCCCACTTAAGGGCCTAGCAGCACTCGCTGTGGATAAACTCCTTCTGCATTTGCTCCAAGGATACTTTGCAGCAATTTAAGCTCACTGGCATTGACTCTGTCTTCCACGAGGATAAAATAGCTGTATTTCACCCCAAAATTATAATAAATGTGCTTCCTAGAAAAATCTCTGCCATATAATTTTCACTTCTTTCTTAACACGCCAAAATAACCCCAATCTTTGAAGTTATATATCAGCAAGGGAAACACTGACCCCCTGAAAGAAAGGAAGGAAAGTTGTATATGGTTACTTTCTATGACAAAGCACACAGGAGAGGAATCGAACATTACTGACATGTTTAGAAGGTCATGGGCAAGAAAAGAGGCAACAGTCACTCTGTCTTCATCAATAATAGGAAACTGATGACCTAGGTTTTCTGGAGAGTGCATGCATCTACAGATTACAATAAAAATTATACTTAAACTTCATGTTTGATCCCAAACAGACTTTATGATAGATATTCTCCTTTAAATTGGGAAAATTCTTAAGAGGATAAATTTCACAAAGACAAACTTTAAAACACAAAATTCCCTTATAAAGTTCTCACTGTTTAAATATCTACTTCTCACAAATACATTTTGCTTAAGTGTTATATTATGCACAAGGCATTTCACTTATAGATGCCCAATAGCTATCCCTGTGGCAGTGGGACAGATCTCAAGTTTCCAACTGAGATTATCAATGAATGTATCCTGTCATTCATAACTGTGTATGTTACCTGTTAAGTATGGAGGGCCTGCAACATACTATAAACTCTGACTATAAAGGAATTTGAAGACTGAGATATCATAAAGAATTGCAATACATATAGTAAGTGTGCACTGAGTGTTACAGAGACGAATGTGAATTGAAACCACTAAGGATGAACACCAGTTTAGACTTTAATAACCTATTTCTTTTGCATCTTATGGGTCCACTAAGCAAAACCAGAATGAATGGTTTTACTGATTAAAATAACATGCATCCGATTAGAGGCATTATATTATGAACAATACAAAATTGTTCATAATCTGGTATTAAAGACTGGGAGGAAGAACAAAATTCTCAACTTCAGAAAATGTAAAACTCATTTGCCCTTCATTTTTCCTTCAATCCCATTTGATGCTATACCCTAAACCTCACAGAGAGAGACAGAGTCATATATTATGAAAAATTTTTCCATATTTTGCATTGTATTATCTCACTTTCAAAATAGTTGGGAGTCAGAAGCCCCTATTTTACTTCCAGCCATATTGATCCAAAGGGTTTGCTCCAGGCATGTTTACTGACTGGCACTAGGAGATCTACCAAAAGGGGATCAAAATTATTTGGGGAAGATGCATGATGGTTTTCATGTTATAAACACTTGAAAGACAAAACTCTGAAAGACTATAATGAATGCCTTTCTTCAGGTAGTAAAAGCAGTAAACTGCATTTGGCACCGCTGCCTGGAGACCTGAACTAATGTTAGTAGACTATGATGGCGCCTGGATCCTAGAGTCTCTTGTCACAGCACAGTACAATTTCCCTGCCATCCCATTCTGTCTGCCGTGTCCCTTCTGGATCAGCTATGGGGATACTGAAGTCCTTGCTTGCTTCCTTCGTTAACTGCAGAGGCCTCAGTGTCTCTGTTCTGTTTTATTAGCCAGTGCCATGCCCTCCTGGTTGCCTGGGGCCTGATGCTTTGTCATCTCTGATGAATCAGAGGGCTGACGGTGCCACACTCCTGCCAAGACCGGCACTCAGATCACAGAGCCTGCACCGTCTCTCTCAGCCCCGCCTTCACCACCTGCTCCTTCAGCATCCCTTCTGATTCTTTCCCCAAACTGAACTTTCATTTGCTTCTTTCCAGGTATTTGCTCCAATGTCCCCTAACCCTTCCATCCTTTAGCGAGGGATAACTCTCACAGGATTCAGGACACAGAATGACTGAGGATGTCCTAAAATATACAAATGAGATAAATTCATTATCAAAATGTGTGATCATAAATATGTTCTTGGATCATTTGCCTACTCTTTACATCATTTTCTAAATTTATAAAATGAAGAGGTAGATAATTCTTCTATGTTTCAAGTTTCAACATAAAGTATCTGGTATTTCTACTACTGTGCAAGAGAAAGAATCAAGTTACATCTTCACAACATATGTTTCAAAGAAAGAAAAAAATTGAAAATACATTTGAGGTGGTTAGGGTAGACATCTATTTGATTGGCTTTGGGATCTGAGAGTTTGATGGAGCACACTTCAGGTGTGTCTGGGTAGGTCATGGAGACAAGGCTTTGTATCCACTTCTGGTCCCTCACCTTTCCTCTCTGGTCCTGTTTTCCTATTCTGGCCACTGCAAACTAGATGTTTTTGCTGTGCTATCCCTACCATCATGATGTCTCTTCCTTTAGGTGATCAATCATGCACTGTATCCCCTGAAACCATGAGCTAATTAAACCTCCTCTCCTTTAAATTGAAGGTATTGGGTATCGTGTCCCAGTGATAGGAAAGGTGACCAATACCACATACAAATACCATAAGAATGGTGTCCTTTTTTTGTAAGAGTTTACACAAGTTGAGATGCAAGCAGGGCAAAGCAATAATCAACATTATGTAAGTGTCACCAGTGACATTATCTTAGAAAAACTAACTCTGAGGAAAGTGTTTTCAATAGTTCAGTGGGAACACTATAGGTTAATCCTAAACTAAACTTAAACCTCACAACACAGTGAAATTTACACAGAAGAACAAATTAGACAAAGAATATCTTAGTGGTTAAAATCAACTCTGAAATTACAAAAATATAGACATGTAAAAATTATAGAATCATAAAATCGAAATCACCAAAAAGTGCCATGTTGCTTTTGTTCCTATTCTATATTCTTCATTGGATTTATCATTGTGAAAGATACCAAAGAAATTAAAAATAATCTCTGGGAATAAAAACCTCTGTCATCCAGTAGTATACTATCTGATGGGAGATAAAAATTAAATTACAAGAAATAATCTTTAAACAGCTCAGGAATGTATATAATTAAATGCCAAATTGAAGTTATATAAAACTTTCAAGTGTTGTAGAAGAAAAAAGCAATCAATGTAACAGTCTTTTGAAAAATTCATTTCTGGAAATATCAAAAAGAATCAGTTTTGCAGAGTTATTACGTGTCTCTTTGGGAAGGAGATTTCTCCCTACCAAACACACGCACTTCTTCCCAGGTATCAAGCAAGACTGAGGAGCAGTCAGAGCTCTTCTGACATTCAGCACCAACAGAAAGGTCCCCATCCAGAGTGGGGCTGTCACTCCCATTTCAACTCCCGCGATTCTCAAGATAACAGATGTCATCATGACCGGCATGCATTTCATCTTAGCAACATTTAAATTCAGCTGTCCCCTCTAACAGTGGTCTTGTCATTATTGTCACCTCCTGCTCCAAGACTGCTCCCCTGCATTGGATTTTGGACAGATCTCTAGTGCAATGATTCTTCTACTTCGCCCAGCCTATGGACTCATTACAAGGCTCTCTTAATTCTTTGGATATCATGGGCTACAAGAATATTCCCTGTCAAGGTTGTGGAAAAATGAACACTTTCACACCATTGTTTGGAGAGTAGTTTCTTCAAAAAACAACTGCCACTTGAACTCACTCAAAGATGAGAAGTGAAAGGAGGGACTTCATGGATGCTGAGGGTCGTCATAGATGACAGAGGAGCAGGAACAAGGCAAGTCGATTAATGTGGATTAAGTTCTAGTTCAATAGTAGACAGTTGTTCTGCTGTCCCCCTGCACCGTAGAGAGATTGTGTAGCAGAAGACGACCCCTCTCTCTCAGTTTGCTAGTTGCACAGGTAGTAGCCCAGTTATAGCTCCTGTTACTTTTGTATCTTAGAAATGGCTGGTCACTGTGATGCATATTGTAAGAACCAATCCCCAATTGACAAGCCATTCTGCCTCTGTTCTTCCTGTTTGCTTATCCCATGTAAGCCCCAGACCACCAGAGATCAGGGCCTAATATTTTGTGAATCATCTCAGTTAGTGCCCATTGACATAAATAACTGCCTCCAAATCTTGGGGGTCATTTCAGTGTTTCTGTCTGCTATAAATCTGGTGCATCAGCCATGAAAACTGACCATGCTGGGCTTTTTGGTCATTAGTCATAGCTCTTGCAGATAGAACAAAGACATCTCCAGGTCTTGATGGCACAATGGAAACCTCACACCCTCCTTATATAAGTTGTGCCTATGTTCCTGTAAGGGATGTGGCCAGGCGAGTGGTGTCTCTCTGAGGGGTACCCACATTTTGTCTGTTGCATCATTGTTCAAGGGTACACAACAAACATGTAAGAAGTCAGAAATGAGAGTTAATTTGTCAGAAACCCCTTGAATGAAGGAAAAAAGGCTTTTACAGAATTAAATATAAAACCAAACTGTTCCCTGTATCTCAAAGAAAAAGAAGAAAAAGAAAAAGAGGCCCATTCTTCCTGAGAATTCCATGTTGGCACCACAGTTGCTGCCAACAACTATAGCTTCACTCCCCTCCCCTCTCAGCCAACTGAGCTGGCTCCAGTCAGTCATGCCTGCGTGTGGTCACAGAGGCTCCCTTCCCAGTCTTCTGCTTCCTTTCCTGATCAGGTGACCTCATCTAACTCACCTGAGATGACCATCAGCAATCCCTTCTGAGTTCCACATTTTGACTGAGGAAAAATTGGACTGTCAGCCCTGATGAATGAGTTACTGTGGCCTTTTCCAAAGGTTACCTCACCTAGAAACAACCCAGTTGAGCACTTCTCAAAGACATCAAAGAAGGGGTATTAAAGGCCCAACAATATGTCAAAATCTTCACTACTGTTCAAAATCTTCAACCTGGATCAGGTGACAACACTTTCATTGGTCTGGTGGGCTCAGACTAGTTAAAGCTGGGCTTCCTTCTTCAGCTGGGTCACCAGGAGCCCATAGTTCCATCATCAAGGCAACTAGAACCCCTGCCTCTTGTCCCTTCTGTCAGGCTCAAAATTACAGCCCAGAAGGACATTTCCTGTGTAATCCAATCCCCACACCATTTCTGGGAAAAGACTTCCTATTCAAGTTAGAAGCAACCATCTCTTTTGCACTGAACCAGTCAGCCTCCCTCTTGTCTAACTCTGCACTTTCAACTATGACTGTTGCCTAAGAGGAAGATGATACCTGAATCAGCCTGAGTGAGACAGATAATAGCTATTCTGAAGTTCTGAAAACTCTCCTCCCAGAGGTATAAACTCAAGATTTGCCTCCAAAGCCGGGGATTTAGCTCAGTGGCTTAAGTACCTGCCTGGCAAGTGCAAGGTCATGAGTTTGATCCCCGGTACTAAAAAAAAAAAAAAATGCCTCCAGGTCTGGCCATCAACCATGTTGCCTCACTGCAATCTCTGTTGCTATCAGATGTCATGGCAACCATAACAGGAATCCAGCCACACATCAACCTGTATCCTCCACCTGTATCAAATAATATCTCATGAAATGAGAGATTCGACTAGAAGTTCAACCACACATCCAGAGGTTTCAAAACAACAAAATGGTTGCAGGCTGTCAAACTGCTTAAATACACCTCTACTGCCTATAAAACCAGTTCAAGATAGACTGTTAGTCACTTTGGGCAAGATCTCTGTGCCGTCAACAAGGCAGCCATCACTTTGCATTCTGCATTCCCAATACATATCCCTTTTTTGGACCATTTCTCAATTGCCACAAGGATTTGAGAACTCTCCCACTATTTGGGGAAGTTCTAGCAACAGATTTGGCTGCTCCTAGACAGCATGTTTCTCTGTCCCTTCCAGCTTCACAATTCCATCATGGTCCCCTGGGCCCTGAGATTGACCACCTGCTTCTGATTGTGAAATTCCATCCCAGGGCATCCTCCACCTATGTCAAATAATATCTCATGACATGAGAGATTTGACTAAAAGTTCAACCACACATCCAGAGGTTTCAAAACAGCAAATGTTTACAGACTGTCAAACTGCTTAAATACACCTCTCCTGCCTATAAAGCCAGTTCAAGATCTCCAAGATGCCAATGCCACCACAACTGCTTTCTGTATACATTGCTTCAGTATGCTGCCACCTACAGCCTGCTGGTACACCTGCCTGGCCCTAAAAATGCCTTCTTCTGCCTTCAGTGGTCTCCCATCAGCCAGTCCCTCTTCGCCCTTAAGTGGAAAGTCCTCAGTTCTGAACTCAAAAGTCAATAGACCTGGATTTAACCTCCCAGAGGCTAAAACACTTGTTTACCCTCTTTGGATAAGTGCTCACAGCTGATCTTGCTGTATCCAAGCACAAAATTTCTGATTAATGACACCCAAACTGCCTGCTGAAAAGACACAAAAGTTCTGCAATATCTGGCAGTATACTACAAGGAAGAAACTCCTTGAATTTCTTGTATCTGCTGGCTTCTACAGAATCTAGATCCTTGTGTTCATATTCACAGAAGTAATGATGTTCACTCATAATATCAGCCCCTAAGAACACTCACTGGCCTGCTGTGCAGATACTGGGAGCCAGTCACTAAGGACTGCCTCTTCCTTTTCTCTCTGGGTTCTAACAGCCATTGTCACTGGCTGAGTGTTTTATATGTGATCTTCTGAGGCAAGGTCCAGCTAGAAGCAATACTATTGGGACAGTTTGTGGTCCTAGGATGGGCCTTAGCCAAGGTCCCCAAGACTGGGGGGCTCATCTTAGGCTGAGATCTAATTGTTCAGGTGCCACGTTGCTATCCTGGACCTCTTGAATAACTATGGATCACTCAGTCCCACCACATACCTGCCTACCAAGTTGGAGTCACTAGACTGTGAGTGAAAAATAAAACCCCTGACAGATGCTGAGCACACTCTGTTTATGGATGGAAGTAGCTCTGTTAGGAATGGAGTCCAATGGACTAGATATGTGGTGGTCACCTTGGACAAACTTATTTTGGCCAAACTTCTCCTGCTACTGATTCCTGATGCTGCTATTTGGAAACCTGCCTCTAGTGACACCAAACCTGCACTTCCAGTATGACTGACTGAAATATCAACCTCAGTCAGAAAATCTTTACCCAGTACACCCAGAAGATCCATCTTAATCAGAGTCAAACCTACTCCCACCATATGTTCTGAAAGCTCAAGCCGTAGTGCTGGCATCTGTATCCTTGCAGTCAGTACAGGCTTCCGCTTCTGTGTCATCAGCCCTGACTTAATGTTCATCTCTATCTATCAGGTTGGCCTGAGGCATTCTATATCCTTGCTGAGAGGGTAATAAAAGTTTGTATGGCCCTGCTGTGAAAAATCATCCCTAGATATGGCCTACTCTTGATCATGGCAATGATAACAGGCTTGCACTAGTAGTAGAGATAATTAAATAAAAACTACATATGACATACAGGCCACAGGCTCTAAAAAGTTGAGAAAATAAAAGATAATCCCAGAAACAACTTTTAAGTAGCTCCCCAGAAGTTTAACTGAAATATTAGCTATACCAGTAGGCATTCCTGCATACTCATATAACCCAGGTGCATATTAACTATCTCTACAAATTTCAGAAATCCAGCTTTATATCAACCATTCCTAGAATTTACCTAGATTAGATAGCTCCTCCAAGGTTCACTTTGAAGAGAAGACATACTTAGAGTCCTGCTCTGGTCACTCCAGATGCTGACCAATCTGTGTACCACTGAAGCCTGAGGACTCTGGTCAAAGATTTGCTCCATTCTTCAATGCGTTACTCCCCTTGACTTTTGTGCCTTTTCAGGCTGCTTATTTCAGTCCTTTCTCTGCCCTGGATCTATAAATGATTGCTCTGAGAAAATAGAAAATAACTAGAGAGGCCCTTACAAATGATAAAGATTTAACTAGTGTCCAAGGCACATGGGACACTCTGTGACATCAGATTAACTCATTCATTGTCTTGTCAGAGTCAAATCAGGGGAAAATTCTATAATAATGTATACACTAACCACATATTCCTGGGAATTTTCAGTCTTGGGGACCTTGACTAGGGCCCATCCTAGGACCACAAACTGTCCCAATATTATTGCTTCTAGCTGGACCTTGCCTCAGAAGATCACATATAAAACACTCAGCAAAGATTTCTGAGCAGACATAAAGGGGGGATAAATGTATCAGAAGATGCTCCCCCCCAGCCAGTATGCTTCAGTCTGTTAGTTACCCAGGTAATAGTTCCAGTTACAGTTCCTGTTACTTTTGTTTCTTAGAAATGACGGCTCACTGTGATGCATAACTGGTCACTATGGTGCACATCGTACAAACCAATCCCCAACTGACAAGGCATTCTGTCTCTATGCTTCCTGCTTGCTTATCCCATGAAAGCCCTAGACCACCAGAGAGCGAGGCCAGATATTTTGAAAATGACCCTTGTCAGTGCCTATTGATGTAAATAAATCTGCCTCCAAATCCTGGGTGTCATTTCAGTGTTTCTGTTGCCATAACAACTGTAGATAACAATAATGTATATGTTTGCTTTTTTAAAAGCTAGAAGAACCTCATATGTTCTGCCATAGAGAAATAACAAATGTTTGAAGAGATAGATAAATTTACTTTGATTTGAATATATCATACACACTATATCTAACATGTATATAATGTATACTATATGGCACATCATAAATGTGTACAATGTTTACATAACAGTTAAAATATATGAACATTTCATAAAAGACTAAAACTGAAATTTATAGTCAGTGCTCATGAAATACAATTCCTGGGGGATGAAGTCAGCATTTAACCACATCCCTGCATGAAGTTCAAGTGAGGTAGAGGAGTAATCATTATCCCCTCAAAGGCAGGAACCCAGTGGGAGGACCTGGCCCTCTCTGTGCAATCTTCCTCCTGCTTTCCTCCTCTCATTGACATCATTTTAGAGCTGAATCATCACTCCAGCCCTCTGGTCTCCTGGTTCCCTGGTTGCTTCACCTTTAGGGATCTTTACAGGCCATGGACCATCCTGGGATATGATCGCATCAGCTCCATGGTTCACCACCCTGATTCTCTCTCAGGACAGAAATATTCATTCCTCCAGCTCCTCGTGGCATTGATGGATCACACATTTCTACTAAGACCATTGCTGGGACAAGTCATACTGAGTGAAGTCAGCCAGCTAACCTGGGATCTCACCAGCCCCATTGGTCTCTGAGTGAAGATTCAAGAGCCCAGTTTCCTCACCTCAATATGGACAGACTAAACCAACCCCCAAGTTCCTTAACAATTGAAGCTTTAGTTTGGGTTCCAGAACAGTCCACCTTCTCCCTCTGCCTAATCCTGCTTTCTCTGCTAATCTGTATTCTTTCCAGAACTAATAGATAATAGTACTTTCTAGAACTAATAGAGAATAATTCCCTAATGCATTTCCCACACCCCCAGCCCTTTTCCAGTCTGTAACCCAGGGAAACTGACTTGTGTCATCTACACAACTAAAACCATTGCATATCTGAATGACCTTTGGTTCAGACCCTCTCTGACTACAGTTGTCCTCCCTCAGCCCTCTCTCTCAGTCCAGTGCTCCCCGTCACTGTTACTGACCACAGACTTACCAATTCCTTGAGAACTCCACTGCCTCACTTTCCATCATGCTTTTTCTGTCTTCATGGTTGTTCTCAGCCAAGCGAAATTCCAAGTTGCAGAATTTCAATCCTTTGCAAATACTCTACCTGCTCTTCCCTCCATACTACTTCTGTTAAAGTTTCTGAGGTTCAAATGTGTATGCTCTTTAGGGTTAGACCAGGACCACTGAAAGAACTGTCATAAAAGTCCAGTCTTTGACTGCACTGGGTTCACAATACAAGCACCCTTTGATCAGGTGAGCTTATTCTTTCAGCGTCTCGAGTATTTCAAATGTACTGCACATGTCTCAGAACCTACCGTGCTGCTCCTAATTTTCAGCAAATGATCTTTTCATACCATTTTAACTGAAATATGGAGCAAGCAATACAAGCCCATAGTATAGAGTGCGGAATGTTTTCACACTGACCACACCTGCGATAAGCCACCTACGTCTAACACACTTCTGCAGAGCACCCACCTCATTGTTGTGACCCTTCTGCAGCACCTTAGAGAACCACTCCAGCCTCAATCAGCATACACTTGTTTTGCCTGTTGCTGAACTTTATGTAAATCATGCAGTATATCCTCTTTTGTTTCAGCCTTATTTTGCTCAATATTATTTCTGCAATTCTTCAGATTGTTGCCAGAGGCTGTGTTAGATTCTTTTTCTTGCTATTTAAGACATCATTATATGAACACGCCACAATGTACTCATCCATTTGTGTATTGAAGATATTTGGATAATTTCCAGATCCAAGCTGTTACGAACAATGCTGCTATAAATATTCGTGGATAGATATTCAGCAGTGAGTTTCTGAATTAGAGAAGATAGATGACAGATAGGCAGATATAGATATGTACAGGGTCCACCAAAAATGTGTGCATACTTCAGGAAAAAAACTCATAAATATTATAATACTAAATCCATTGATAAATATTGAGATTTGTGCAAGTTTCCTTCAGCTTCCACAATTAGAAGAGGAGCTCAAAGTGGACCCAGGAGCCTCCAGACATTTATTAGTAAGTGAGCTGCTGCTTGGGTTCCCTGGGCCACTGGATTGCTGCATGTGCATTTTTAGTTCCTTCCCTAAATGCTGACAGTGTGGTGGACTTTCTGAGATACATGACGTCCTCTAAGGTCCCCCATATGAGGGTAACACCACCTGTTGTACAAATATCATACTATTTTTCTTTTCCACACAAAAATGTGTACACATTTTTGGTTTTTTTTATTTTAAAGAGGGTAAAATTAAACATAACAAAACAGAATACAAAAAAGCACTGTAATAGACATAAATTTCAAAGCAAGACAACCAGAAATCTTCACTATCTATTATATTGTCTCTTGTTTTCTTCCAAATAGTTGTCCATATCTTCACATGCAGAGAATTGACATGAAATAACATAGTATAGAGCTGATCTGAACAGGACAAGGAAGGTATTTTAGGTCTTCAAGACCAGACAATAGGGAAGTCAACAATGGCTGTTATAGTGTCTCTCATTCTCTTCAAAATAGCTGTCCATACTTTCATGTATGTTGAAATTAAACAAAACAAAACAGGCTAAAATAACTCTGAACAAAGAATAATAGTATCACTGGATTTCACATCATGATGCTACAAAATCAGCACTGGGTACTGTAGTGTCTCTTTTTCTTCAAAGTAGTTGTTCATTTCATCATGCATTATATAATCAGTTCTCATAATCTGTTTATAGGTTCTATGTATGCATGAGTTTCTACATGTATTTCCATCCTTTCTGTATTAGAAGGAAAAAGAAAACATAGCAAGACAAAACAAATTCCTATAAAAACATGAAACCAAAAAGTCATATAAAACCACAGTACAAGGTGATCTACAATGGTTACTGTGTTGTCTCCTGTTATCTTCAATAGAATTGTCCATATCATCGGGCATAATTGAATATAGCAGTACATAACAATATTAATAAAAGCAAAACATTGTAGACAGTGTAAAACTTCAAAAGCAGGTAATAAACCAAAGTGGGTATCCTAGTGAATCTTGTGATCTTTAGTGTAGTTGCTTATACTCTCAGACTTGATACTATCAATCATAACAGCTTTGAATAAAATCTGTCAATACAAAACAGCAATCTAACAAACCAGATTCAATTAAGATCAGTCATGGTAAAACAGTGTAAGTTATACAGAGCTTCAGACTAAATTAATAGGAAATTAAGGATGATTACTGTACTATATCCAGCTATTTTTGGGATAGCTGTCTGTGCCCTCAAATCTAGTACAGGTAGACAAACTGGAACAGAATATAATCCATCTAAGCAGAGCAGTATGAGTGATGTGGGTTTTAAATACTGATACACTATTAACAATATCCTCTGCCTTCCTTTTTTAGATAATTCCTCCTCTTTCACTCCCACAGGATGCTGCACATTTTGGGTCCCACCAACTCCCTCAGTTTTTAGATGGTGGGGGGGACTGCTTTTTACCTAAGTGTTTTCTGAACTTGATCTCAAGTTGTATTCCTTTACCTACAAAAGCCTCAAGGTTTTCCTTGATTATAACTGAGTAGTTCTCTACTGCACATTAAGTATCCTGTCTTTCCAACCTACCTGCAGGCACTGGTCAAGTTGCCCCTATTTCTCTCTGGTTCCCTGTCACATAGCATTGTTTTCTCATATTTGATTTTCAGTCCATAAACCCTCTCTCAGGTTGATTATATTTCCTATACAGAGCATCTCGGTGGACCCTATCTCCTGATCTACTCTGCCTGTGTTGCTTTTGTGTGTGTGTGTGTGTGTGTGTGTGTGTGTGTGTGTATCAAGGCTATCTATGTTAGAGATTATAGCCAACCTTCTCTGCCTAATTTCTGCTATGCTATTTTGCTGCCATTGGTTGTCTACTTTTCTCCTTCATTCTACTGCCTGCACTGTTCATTGAGGCCTCTCTGCCACTGTTCCTGCTATTTTTTTTCTCTCTCTCTAGAATGTCCTTCAGTATTCTCTGTAGTGTTGGATTGGTGGTCACAAATTCCCCCAGTTCCTCTTTGTCATGGAAGTATCTTGTTTCTCCATTAATCTTTAGAGATAGTTTTGCAGGGTACATCAATCTGGGCTGGAGGTTATTTTCTTCAGGTCTTGGAATACTTCGCTCCAAGCTCTTCTTGATTTGATGGTCTGTGTCAAGAAGTCTATTGTGATTTTGATGGGTTTTCTTTTATAGGTGATCTGTTTATTTTCTCTGACAGCTTTTAATATTCTGTTCTCATATTGAATTTCTGGTATCTTGATGATTATATGTCTAGGTGTAGCTCTGTTTTAGTTGTAGGTGGCTGGAGTTCAGTTTATATTCATACACCTGAATATCATTTTCTTTTCCTATGCTTGGGAAGTTTTCCTTAATTATTTCTGTGAATAGCCTTTTTATTTCCATTGTATTTACTCCTGCTTCTTCACTCACACTTCTTATTCTTAAGTTATAGATTCTCTTGTTATCTTCTAGCCTTTGTATTGTTACTGCCTGTTTCCTTGTTATTTTTAAGAGATCTTTCCTTTCATGATTACACATTGCAAATCTGTCTTCAAGTTTTGATAGTCTATCCTCAGTTTTTTTAAAGCAGTTTTGTCAGCTTTCAATGGAGTTTTTTATTTCCTGGTAATCTCTTTGAATCTGCTTCATGTAGTCTAGATTTTCTTTATGTTCTTGTACATTTCTCTCCTTTTTTTGTGTTCCTTCTTCCATCTGTGTCTTCTTGAGTGGTGTTTAGCATTTCTTTTATTAATCTACTTATATCTTGCTGTACTTGGTTTAATAGTTCAGTTTTGAGCTCTACAAGGTCCCAAAGATATCTCTTAATTTCCATTAATGCCATGTCTGATGTTGCATGTTTGCTGCTCTCAGTCTCTTATATTTCCCTCTCCTGGATCAAGGAGTTGTTCTCAGGGATGAGGGCTGGGGGATTTTTCTTGTTTCTTTCTCTTATCATGTTTTTGGTGTCTTCCATATAGGTGTATAGTGGAGGTCCCAGCCCCTTTCCTTATTGGTTATGGTTCTTGTGAAGTGCGCTGGCAAGGGATTTCTGCTCTCTCCAGTGCTGATTTCCATGGTGATCATGCTTGTTTACATTCTCATTGACAATGTGGCTGGGTTCCTCATTCCCCTCAGCCTTGCCAACCTTTGTTGTTATTTGATTTGTTGATGATAACATTCTTCCTGGAGTCAGATGGAATCTCAGAGTTGTTTTAATTGGCATTTGTCTAATGACTAGCAATGCTTTCAAATTCAGGCCCGCTTCCCCCTTCTTTCCCTTTCATTCCATCCAGGATATGAGCCTATTGGATGAGGCCACCCACAGTCAAGGCGGGGCGTCGCCTCAGGGGCTGTCCTACTTGCCAATCATTTCTGACCCCTCACCCCTTACACACATCCAGAACTGTGGTTTACCAATCTTCTAGGCATTTGTTAATCCAGTCAAACCCACATCACATCATTATAATGCTCAGATCACAATACTGTTCAATATTTAATGATACAAAGATCTCAGAAAACTAGGCCTAAAAGGAAAATCACTAAAATTGATAAAGAAAATCTGCAAAAGCTTATAGCTAACATCTTATTCAGTGATGAAACTATCATTACTTTTCCTTAGAAATTAAAACACAAAAGTGTTTATTATTAAAATTTCTGGTTGGCCTGATAATAAAGTTTATGATCAATACTTTTATTTAAATTTTCAGCAAAAGATTCACTTATTGGACAGAGATAAAATTGTTACCTAGAAGAAGATAGGGTTTATAAATTAAAAATTCTCATCTATAAGTCTATTTATTGACAAATTTAATGAGATTAATAAATACATAATTATTTATTAATTATGTATTATTACATAATTATTTATTAATTATTTATTAATTATTTATTAATTATTAATTATGTATTAACACATAATTATTTATTAATTATGTATCTCATCTATAAGTCTATTTATTGACAAATTTAATGAGATTAATAAATACATAATTATTTATTATTTCTGAGTTGTATGCATGTACAGACAATCTTTGTTTAATGATTGAGCTATTATCCTGCCACTAAATGGTTTCCTAAATGAGGAGACATACAGAGTATTTACAATACAGTGTACAGAACGAAGAAAGCTTAAAGGAAACTCCAATTGGATAACTTATCTTTTATTTGCATAATTCATACATGCAGTCCTGTAATGTGTAGTAGAACATGAAACTACTGCAGTACTATCCTATACCCTACAATTGGCTAAAATCACAGTTTTATACAAAAAAGGTGTACTGGGTACCCAAAAAAAAAGACATTGAGACTCTATAAACAAGACATACAGAGCTGTACAAAAAGACAGGTTGTGCATCTGAGCAGTGAGTTGTAACTCCATACTGTCTTTAAACAGGTGAGTCACTAAATGAGAAGTATCTGCTTTGGAACGCTATATTCTCCTCCATTAATCTGTTTGCATACCCTCGTAATGATGCCACATTGTTCTAACATTCTGACTTGCAATGAGACTTGATATTTGATTACAATCCTGTTACTCAAGTAAGACACTTAAGCTACTATAAATCCTGTACATTTCTACAGAGACCTTAAGGGCAGCATGTAATACCTAAGAAAAGGTGAAAATTAAGTCCACCTAATTAAAGTATTAGCTGTGCTGTGTTCAGTTTATACATGAATTTCAGAAAATTGTAGTCTTACCAATCAATTGATATGTATATTTACCCTTTCATTTAAATATTTAATTTCTCTCAACAATGCTTCATTGTTTGAGATACACACCTGCACATCTTTTTAAAAATTATTTCTATGGCATTTAATGACTCTGCATACTACTTTAAATCTGCATGCCCATACACAAATAAACACATAGAAATAAAATATACAAAAATAAAATTAATTTCTGAGTGTTGACTTTGTATTTATTAATCTCATTAAATTTGTCAATAAATAGACTTATAGATGAGAATTTTTAATTTATAAACCCTATCTTCTTCTAGGTAACAATTTTATCTCTGTCCAATAAGTGAATCTTTTGCTGAAAATTTAAATAAAAGTATTGATCATAAACTTTATTATCATGCCAACCAGAAATTTTAATAATAAACACTTTTGTGTTTTAATTTCTAAGGAAAAGTGATGATAGTTTCATCACTGAATAAGATGTTAGCTATAAGCTTTTGCAGATTTTCTTTATCAATTTTAGTGATTTTTCTTTTAGGCCTAGTTTTCTGAGATCTTTGTATCATTAAATATTGAACAGTATTGTGATCTGAGCATTATAATGATGTGATGTGGGTTTGACTGGATTAACAAATGCCTAGAAGATTGGTAAACCACAGTTCTGGATGTGTGTAAGGGGTGAGGGGTCAGAAATGATTGGCAAGTAGGACAGCCTCTGAGGCGAAGCCCCGCCTTGACTGTGGGTGGCCTCATCCAATAGGCTCATATCCTGGATGGAATGAAAGGGAAAGAAGGGGGAAGTGGGCCTGAATTTGAAAGCATTGCTAGTCATTAGACAAATGCCAATTAAAACAACTCTGAGATTCCATCTGACTCCAGGAAGAATGTTATCATCAACAAATCAAATAGCAACAAAGGTTGGCAAGGCTGAGGGGAATGAGGAACCCAGCCACATTGTCAATGAGAATGTAAACAAGCATGATCACCATGGAAATCAGCACAGAGATTCCTCAAAAAATGGAAACAAGGAATTGTATTCAACCCAGCCACTACCTTTGTAGGTATCTTAAGAGAGTTGAAGACATCATAACATGGTGATTTATGCATACTCATGTCTGCAGCAGCGTAACTCCTAATAGCTAAATGGAAGCAGCCTGTGTGTCTACCACTGAATGAACAGATAAAGAAAGTGTGATATTCACACACAGAGGAGTACTACTATGCAATAAAAGAGAATACCTTTGAATCATTTGTAGAAAAATAGATGCACCTTATAACTACAATGTTAAGGGAGATAAATCAGATACTCAAGGCTTAAATGTAGCATGGTTTTTCTTACATGAGAAATTCATAGCCTAAATAAAGAACAGAATAAAAAAATAGATAATGGAAAACAGTAAGAGAGATCTTTGCAATGGGAGGAAGACCAAGAGACAGCGGGAGGAGAACGGAAGAGGAGGAAAAGAGGAAGTGAAAACAGTTGGGATGTGGTATGTGCTGACACAACGCCCCACAGTGAATGTGATCACTGTGTAATACCAACCGCTACAATACAAATTGAAACTGAAGGAAAACAAGTTCAGTTTGAGCACGTGTCTCAGGCTCCATCTTCTCCAGCCTTTCAACACACTCACCCCTGCGACTCCCCAGGAAGCTTCCAAGCCTTACGTCTGAGCTTGCAGCTGGCCCTTCATCCCTCTTGTTCTGTGGCTTCCAGCCTCAGGCTGAGCAGCTGCTGGGTCCCCTTCTTCTCCAGCTCTCAGACGCTGTGGAGCCCCCTGCCGCGGGGCTATGAGCTAATACAAATTCTATATGTGAAATAATCTATGTGTATATATTCAATAGAGCCATTGATTCTGTTTCTCCAGAGAGCCCTAATCAATACAATTACCAAACTGTTTGAATTTTAACCAGGTTCACTTTACAGATCAGTGATCCTTTCCATGTGCTCTACATTGGAATCATCCACAAAACTTGTATCTGAGTCTAATTAGGAAACAAAAATCACAATTTGATTAGGTAAAACTCAATAAAAAAAATACAGGAAATGGGGTAAATTGAGGTAATCGGTAATTGAGATGATGAGGGTGTGGCTGGATTATGGAATGACTGGCAGATGCAGCAGGCAGTCTCTGGAGCTGAGACCTAGCACCAAAGAAAGAGGGCACACTTGGCTCTCCCAGAGGGGAGAAGTGCCCTGTGGTGCCACAGGAACAGATGTGGTGCAGATCTGACTTCTGGGGAGCCAGCACCAGCCGTCCCTTGGAAGCTGTCCTGCTTTCAGGCAGCCTGTACAACTGTCCAGCTAGATACTGGGGAAGACATGGGAGAGAAGACAGCCAGCCAGAAACCTCTGTGCTACAAAGCCACCTGGCAGGGACACTGGGGGAGTCCGGCTTGGGAAGAGCCTCTGAGTGGTACTCCTCTTCTCTGGAAATGGCCCTTCATCGTAAAGCCCCAGATGGCTGCCCGAGAGAAATCACTCTGATGAAAGCACACTGCACTGCTGCCTGCCAGAAACCTAGAAAAAAATGAGTTTACTGCAGGAAGCTAATGAGCAGAGCACAGGGTAAGCAGCAAGAAAAGACCCTCCAGCCCTCTCCTTGGTGACGCTTAATGCTCTGCTTCCCGCGGAGAGATCCCTAGAGCATCCGGACCCTTCACAGCAGAGCAATTAATAAAGGGTGGATTTGGAGATGAGAGATGCGAAGCCGGTTGGCGGTGCAGGGCCCTCAGCTTTCCAGCAGTGCACACTGGCCTTGTTTCTTCTTTTATCCCACCCCCAGTTCCTCCACTTTTGTCTGATGGGGTCGTCTTCCAAGGACACTGCACACTCTGGTAAGATGACAATCTATACGTGAAGTCTCTTGTAGCAAAAGTGAGGTCCCACTGAATGAAATAAAAAAGATATCCTGAACGAAAAGATTAACTAGTTTACATCTAAAGCCACCATCATATATTAAAAACATTTATTAAAATATCAATATACACATTTACTTTGAAGCCAGCGAGCCATGCTCTCCCCTAGCGCGCCACCCTGATGCTCCCCGGATCACGCCCTTTGTATTTACAAAAATGTATTGTTACCCAGAAAACTCATCCTCATTTCTTTCTAACAAATGCTTGATTTTTATCCTCCTCATTAGAGGGAAAAAAAGATTCCCAAGGGTAGTCCGGACTTGCTCTCTCACCACTGCCTCTAACACATTCCAAACACATTTCCTCCCCCAGAAAATGGCTAGGATTGTTCTGGTCAAAGTCTACAGAATGCCTCTTTACAGAAATCCACTGCTCCTTTCTCCAGTCTCGTCTCACATGCCTTGCTGGCAGCTTTTGAGCTGGTCCATCCCTCATTCCTACTGAAACAGTCGCTTTGTTTGGCTTTTAGAACGTTGCTCAACATTTTCTTCCTACTTTTCCAGATACCTTTCCTCAGTTTCGTTTGCTAGCTGGTCTCTACCTTTTCCTGTGCTAAACAGTGGTGTGCTCTGGTGCTCAACCTTTGGACTGTTTTCCTGTCTGTTTCTGCAGTCACTGTAGATGATCTTACTCTGGCTCATAACGATAGTAGGAATTCAAATATAATCTGTTGCCTGGGCAACTTCCTGAATTCCAGAAAAGTGAGTCTATTTCACTGACAGGTATCTCCAGCCAAACGTGCACCGCACGCAGTTTTTAACATCCACCCTTAACGAACTTTGTCCAGTTCTCTGCTTCTTTCTGAAATACGCATTCTACCGATTGCTGAAGCCAAAGCCAAAGTCTTGTGTCAAGTTTTGCTCCTCTGTCTCTCTCACATCCCAAATATAATCCATCGGAAAGTATTAGTTAGGGCCTATGGGCTCCTCGTTTTATATCCATAAACTCTCAGCATGGCTAGAACTCTGGTCCAAGCCTGCCTTACTCTTGCCCGGTGCAGAGGACTCCGAGATGGACTCCCGAGGCACCCCTTCAGGACTCAAGGACGAATGTCCTTGGCTAGTGGGAGGACATCCAGAAAGCAGCATCCCACGTGCCACTCTGCCGTGGGAATCGCTTTCAATGACGAAAGCTGTGGGAGCAAAGTACCAATGGAAGACTGCTTCACTTAGAGGATAAAGGTGGAGTCCCGTGACCTCATGCCTTCTGCAGGGTGCTGTCAGCTTCAGAGCCCCCGTGGTGGGCTGAGGCCTTGGGGGGTATCATACCACAGCCCAAGCCTTCCTATCACGTGGTTCTCCTTCCCTCCCTGTCCTTCTGCAAATGACAATCCCAAGACGTCAATAAAGCTCTCACGTTAACCTTGTTCTCCGAGTCTGCAGCCCTCGGAACCCCAGTCCAGCATTAGGGTGACTACAGCATCATTCTACTACCAAGGCTTCAAAGTTTTTCCTTCATTGTACAAAAATGGCTTTACAAAAAAAAAAATCTCCAGAGACCCCCTGGCTTGTTCAGAACAGACCCAGAATGTGCACAATGACCTGAGTGACCCTCTGGGCCTCCTGCTGTTTTCCCAACAAAAATCTTCACAGTTTCGGTCACCCTCTTCCGGCCACACGTCCCTTCTGTGCCACTCTTCGGTGCAGTGGGTGTCTTTTCTCTGTCGCTGTTGTTCTGTCTGTCCTGACACTCTTCTCCCTCTCAGTGCAGCTTGTCCTGTACAGTCCTCACAGCTTTACCTGGTGTCACCTCAGTGAAGCGTTCCTTCAACATCTCAGTGTTCCTGCTTCTTATTCTTCCCTTTAGCACATAAAATTCCCCAGCTATGACTCCGGTTTGCCACTCATTCTTCCAGTTAGACGGTAAATCCCATGAGCACGGATATTCTTATCAGTATTATTATTACTGTATCCCGAAAGCCTAGGACAGTGCCTTCATATATCATTGGTATTCAACTAAATGTCTGTTAAACGAATAAACAAAACCTTCATCCCACTAAATCGTTCTTGATTATAAATTACAATTAATAAAGAATGACCTTTTCTGGAGTAGTTCTCTTTAGAAAACATGTAAAAAAAAAAAAAAAAACCTAATATGAGGTCATTTGTAAAATGAGCTGGTAGAGAAAAACTCAGGAGACCAGTCTCAATCCTATGTGGTGCAAGTGGGGTTTGGGCCAAGCTACGCGGGGACTAGAAACCTTTGCTTGGAGCTAACAAGAAGGTGTGAAAGGAGAAGGCAGGGGCAGGTCTGAGACATTTCAGGTTTCACTTCCTGAGAAAATGACAGCATTAGGGCTTCCTTAGAGGCAAAGGAAGTTGAGTTTAATTCTAATGACATTTAAAGTTGTGGAGCAGAAACTAAGTCAAGATCACAGAAGAGGTGGGAAGCTGAGCATCACTTAGATAAGGATACGACCCCAAATCACAAGGAAGAAGGAGGAGGAGGAGGAAGAGAAGAAGGAAGAAGAGAAGGAGGAGGAGGAAGTGGAGGAGGAGGAAAAGAAGGAGGAGGAAGGGCAAGAAGAAGTCACTTCTGGGAATCGGAGTAGAGAGTGAGAAGAACATAAAACCAGCCCTAGAGCTTGTTCAATGCTCCGATATTCTAGAAGGGAAGAGGAGGGATAAGGACCGTCCAAGAGGTGGGTAAACATGGGAAAGCTGCAGCGTCAAAGGCGCCCAGAGAGTACTTTAAGGAGGAGATGAACCGTGGTAAAAGCTTTATGGATGTCATAAAAGAGAAGGTCTCAGAAAGCCAGTTGCATTTTTCAACTTGATATTCAGGAGAACATTTGTAAAATACCACAATAAGATATGAGAGGAAATAAATTCTTTCAGAATGTGTATTTTAATTTGGAGTCAACTCCCTTTGCATTACATCTGCAAATACAGATAAGTGTTTAATATACTAGTTCATTAATACTGATCAGAAATTGTATATTTTATGTTACTGCACTAAGAATTATCTATTAATACATCACCCATCTGAGAGGAATAGGAGACCACCCCTTCACAATAGGCCTAAGTAAAATCCACCGAAATATTTCAGAGTTGATGCTCTTCAGAGAAATTAACCTTGTTACAAACCAGGCTTCAGCAAAGAGAAACAAAAACCCCACCTCTTTCCCTACTCTGTGGACAGCCCTAGGGTGCAGTGAGAAGCCTGTACCACACAAGGCCACCAACCCCTGAAACCCTCAAAACGAGAAGTGCTCCAGAAGGAAAATTTTGGTGGTTCCTTCTTTACTCACATTTTACCAAGGAAGCTTCCAGACTCTCTTTTCTACTTATCTGCCAGGATTAAGACCAGGGGAAGGCAAACGTTATTATTCAAAGTTGAAATAAAGAGCTTAGACTTTTTTCACTGTACAGCCTCTGTCTCCAGTACCTTACTCTGCACTGCAGCCTGACGGCAGCCAGAGACATCATGAAAATGAATGGGTGCGGCTGTGTGTCAATAAAACTTTATTTAGAGAAGCAAGCAGCTGGGCAGCTTCAGCTCGCAGGCCATAGCTTGTCAATTCCTTGTGCAGTCCAAAATAAGCAGGAAGAGGAAACCACGTTCTTGTGGTATTGCCTGTCTTGAGACAGAACCACGGTTTCTTCTAAACATCCTCTTTTACTTTCTCCAAGAACACCTGCCTACTGTATGGTTTATTTTAAATATAAGGCTACCCCTTAGGCCGATACGCTAAGAGTTGAAGCAAATCAGCAAAGAAAATACGCACAACCCTCAGGTCAAACAAGTTCCATGCACTCGCTAATTTATTTCCCACATCTTTATGGGTTCCTGATGATGAATAACAAACTCAGTGAGGGGGTATAAGGAAAACATGAATAAGATTTAGCCTCTTCCATCTAGAAGTCAGGAGCCCAGGAGGGGAAATAACACATTCATAAATATACTCCAGGCAAGCAGGGTACACACAGAAATGTGTCATAAGAGAAATAAAGATGTGGTTTTCCAGATGAAGGAGAAATTACTTTTTGCTGGCTTGAAGAAATGTAGCGATTATGGAGAAAGATCACAGCCCTCTTCTGAAGAGAAGTGATATATGAACCAGCCCTGGTAGCCCTGCACAAGAAGAAATCAGACAAAACCATACCACGGTCAAGGCCAAAAACACAGAGCGACATAAACAAAACTCCAGCTGCAAAACAGCAAAAGCACAAGAATAAAAATGAGTGAGTCCTTCTAGGAGCCCCGCTTAGATGGCTCAATGCAGACAAGGCCAGCTGGTTAAATAAAGGGGAAAGGTTAGCAGAACTTTGAGGTGTTGATGCAGAACGGATCCAAATTTGTGTCGAAGGAAACATAGGTAGCTTTTAAACCCAATAAAAGGAGAAGGATACAAAACTGATACTAAAGTGAATGACGACCTGGAATTAAAAAGAGAAGTGAAGGGAATTATATGGAACGATCAAAACCTTTTAAAGTTATATGAAGATGACAAAATACAAAGAACCAGAAAGTATGATGCCACTGGAGCCACCTTGCACTTGACACACTGCCCTGAACGGTGGTACTTTTCAGTCCCATTTAAACTTGACAAACTCTGTCTCAGCCCTTCCTCTACCACGGCCATAGAAACTTGCTTCTTAATGGTGGCACCTAGAAGTTTCTTGGGGCTTCGCCAAACATTACTGATGATGGCAAATTTTTCAGAAGACTGTCAAATCGAGGCAAGCTCTAAACTGGGAGATCCCAGAATGTTTCAAAATTTCAAATTATTCTATGCAGCACCAAACTGTAAAATATTCTTTGGGTGATAAGGCAGCTGTTTCTGTTGTCTTTGCCTGGTGGCATGTCATCAGTTCTGGGTTATCTTCAGTGATGGGAAGTGTTGTGTGTCAGGAATGTAAAGCTTTTCCTGGTGCTGTATGATTTGTGCCACCTGATGAATCAGACCATCAGACAGTTCCAGAATGTCCTCACTACTTCTACTGGTAGCATATTTCTTTTTATAAGGAACTTAGAACAGTAGAATGTCGTGTGATAAACAATTCTCAAGTAACGGCAATATCTACAGAGCACTGAAATCACACTTTGAGTAATTCCTGCAAATTAAGTATTCCTACAATTCAGTAATCTTATTATCTGTTTCAATAATCGGGGCACAAGCAGAACAGGCTTAAACTATTTTATATATTTAACAAATATAACCAAAAAACACATTTTAAGAGTTCACAAAGTTGTCAGCGTTGCCTCTCCACAAAGAGCGGAATTTAGCGTGATGTACTTTAGTGCCATCTAGTGGTTTGCAAACTATAAATTGTTCAGCTAAAGGTGTCACAGACACACCTATCTATGCTTCTCAACTTGATATTGTGGTTTAAAACTGGACATTTTCTTTTGTAAAACATTCTTCAGAAACTGATATAATCTTTCAAAATTCATGTTATAGTTAATAATACAAAAATAATCAAGTTCTGAGGGATAAATACATTTTTATTTCTGCTTAGGGAGCGCAACAGAGGAGTTTCGCTGTTACTTAACAAGCTTCAATTATCAGCTTTAATACATTGACTATAGGGTTTTTTTCTGTGCCATTTATGTGCCAGTTCACAGATTAGTAATTAATCCTTTCTGCTATATTTTAAAGGCAGTTATGTTAAAAAAAAACTTGTTAACAAACAATTGTAAACCCACTTGTTATTTTATGTGTCTTGTCTTACACAATCCCTTCAAGCAAATTTTCATTGACAAAGATGAATACCTCATCACCTCTGCTCTTTTTTGTGTTTAGCTTGCTGGCTTGTTTATTCCTTCCTCCATTAATATTTGTGAGCATTTTTCTGGCAGAAACCTCGTAACCCTTATCATTTCATCGTGGCTGCTCGGGTTTCCCCAGAAGGGTGGCAGTTCTCAGAGACAGGCAGTGACAGGGCTGTGACTCGTGGCATGAAGTTAGAAAGGTGTTCACTGCCGAAAGATAGCAGGTGGTCGATTCTAGCTTTGCATGTCCTTTTTGTCAGTTTGCAAGCACACTCTTCACGTGATGAGATTCTGAATCATGCATGGTTACTGAATAAAAATTGTTTCTTCTCTACTGAGAATATTAAAAAATAAGCAACTGATTTAATATTAATTTTGTTCAGCACATTTTCTTTGTTCTACTTCCCTGACTGTTTTTACCTTATAACTTAAGATCTAATATAATTATAAATTAACAATTGACAACTAATTAACTGAGTGTTGAGATATACATGAGCTCCTAGAAATTCAGTTCTCATGCAGTAGAAGAAATTCCACTATCTCCTTACAATTCTGGCTGGTGAGTCCAGGAAGAGTCTCAAGCTCCCAATAAAAAGGACTCCCCCTCTCCTCAAGATAAAGGATTGCACAGATTTTGCTGAGTCTTCAGTCTCAAAGGATATATTTGATTCAAAATACATTAAATCTAAATTGTATGTGAATCTTTTCAAATAATAATTTACTTTATGGCTAGCTTTGTAGCTTTAAGAGCAAGAAAATTTTAGCAAATCAGTTGATTACTTCCCTCACCCAAAGTAGATGTTTAAGTTTCTTAATTTTTATCAAAATAACATCGCTTACTTGGTTTTGCTTTTTAAATCCTATACAAACTAGGCTACATGAACAAAATCAAAACTTACTTGAACTATTTACTGTTATTTGTGAATCATAAACTAAACATGAAGGAAAGTTTTCGTACAGTCCACGTAAGTAGGAGCAAGAGACAGACTTTTTTACATCTCATAATTCATTTTTATTTCTTTAAATTTGCCCTTTTTCACACTTTTACAGGTACGCATCTGCCATACACATGTTTACACTCCTTGTGTGGAGTTGGTCCATGCACATAACACATCATTTCTTCTTCATTCCCACCGCTCTCATTTGAGAAACCTCTTGGTCCCCTTCCCATTTGCGAAAGATCAATTTCCCTATTTCCTATTTATCTATATTTTATTTTGCTCTTTATTTATAATTTGGGTTTCTCACATAAGAGAAACTATACAATTTAAACTCATGTGTCTGATTTGTTTCACTTAACATTATGATCTTAAGGGGCAACCATTAAGTGACTCAAGTTTACCCTTCTTTAAGCAGAGAAGCACTCCACTGTGTGGTCCACTTTTTTATTTATCATTCATCTGTTGATGGACATGTCACTGGTTCCAAGATTTAGCTACTGTGAATTGTGCTGCTATAAACATGGGTGTGCGTGGGTCATAGTAATATGATGGCTTTAACTATTTCAGGAGGAGGCCTAGAAGAAAAACAGCTGGGTCAAACGGAATTTCTAGTTTTGGATCTTTCAGGAATCTCCAAACTCATTTCCATGGTGGTCATATTGGATAAACTAGCTCATTATTCTCCAGCCATGATTTTGCAACACTAGAAAACAGCTGCAATTATATAGTGTTAAACTCTCACACTGCTCTTATATTCAGAGGCTTTAGAATAAGAAAACCAAAACAGATTATAAATTTTAAAAAGCAGATTCTAACTCCAAATATTACCAGATACAGAAAACATCATCACATTTTTACATGGCTTTAAACTTGACTAATGCCCAAGGCTCAGAGTGAGACCCTACATCCCACAGGTAAGGATGTGGTACTGCCACCCAGAGACAATTCCAACCATATTTTGGTGCAATGGTGCATTTTATGTTTCAGCCTGACGAGGCTAAGAGACATGTGAACGGCTGGGAAGAAATCACTTCTGAGTGCATTTGCAAAATTCATCTCCAAAGAAGGTCGTCATTTGCATGGCTAGGCTGAGTCCAAAGGACTGAGCTTGGCTACATGAGTGGACACCGTGCGCTGAGAGCTTAAATAGAACAGAAAAGGCAGAGGCAGAGGATTGGAGCATCTCTCTTCCCCTCTCTTGGGACCTTTGTGTTCCTAGCTCCTGAGCCCTGGGGCTTGAACTAGAATCGCAACGCTGACTCTCTTGGCTTTCAGCTTACAAAAAATAGGTTGCAGGTGTTTCTCAGCCTCCAGAGCTGTGTGAGGAATTCTTCATAATAAATCTCTTTCCACATATCTATGCATATTCTGTCAGCTCTTATTTTCCCTCTTCAAGACCCCAGTACAACTGGTACTCCTAAACACAGGTGGGTTGTCACTGCTCCATCCTTAGGACAGTCAACAACACACAGTGATCACCTCTCTACCTGCCTCTCTCCTCAGGGACAGCCACCCCAGGTCAGTTACTTTCCAGCACTGCACACCCTAGATCCACTGCACCATGCACTCTAGAACTAAATGCCTGTGGGCCGCCTGGAAGTCACCAGGATGGTAGAAACATTGGACCAGTCCCTTCCACCGAGTTGGCGATCAACAGCTTGTAAGCACTGAGCACAGTCGCAGGAGTAAAGCACAGAGCTGCAAGGTAGGTGAGCAGTGTTTGGCTGGTTGCGCTGCATATTAGCAACAACAGAACCAAGAGGCTGTGTTGTAAGAACACAGTTATATGCTCAGCAAAGACACAGTTAGAGAATAACAAACTTACAGACATGTTACAGTGAGTTAAAATCAAATGGCGGCCTCGGTCAGTGCTCCTGCTGCCTGTCAGATAAACACCCTGCTGAATTCAGTCAGCCTTGACTGTCTGCGGGCAGCTGCTTTTCTTCTGATAATGCACTGGGCCCACTTGACTGTCTTCACCTTGTGTTTCCCTTAATTAAAAGAATATATTGCATCTAACTGGCTTCAAGGACTTTGGTTGGGGTGAAGTAACACAGCCAAGGACACTTTTAACTTTGTTTGCTCTGCTTGAACCCCCTCCACCTCATCCCCAGGATGTTCCTATGACAAACAATTCCTTTCAAGCAAAAATATTTAGAGTTAGTTTACCTAACAATACATGACAATTCAATCCATGTAACCTATCATGGAATGCCTTGGACTTCATGCTTGTAAACAATATTTAAACTGGACCCAAAGCTGGCTCTTTGCTGGTGATTTGAACACCGTTAATTGTCCCCAAGCCTCTATTACAATCAATAAACGTTGCCTTCTAGATTCCTCAGTGCAAGGACCTTTCCATTCAGTTTGATGTTAGTTTTTCTGCAACAATGCGAAGTGATGTAAGCGTCTGTGTTTATCCAGTGACAAGATAAACCTCTGACTAATATCCCAGTGAAACTCATTTTGCTGTCACTTTGCCCCTGCTCCATAAGTATGTATCTTATCTAGCTTGTGGAAGGCTCCCTGATACTCTACTCTACCCTCTAGGTACTCAAAAACACTGTGAGTTTGTTCTCCCTCTAAAAAGGAGATGGTACAAATAAGAAAACTTCCCTGAATCTATAAGGAAGCAGTTTCTGATTAATCCAAGTGCTATCAAATTCCACCTACTGACTGGAGTTGCTACGTTAACCAAGTTCCCCAAAATACATTTTGAACTATTCATCTTTAACCTAAAACTTATTCTGATTACAAAGTAGATATTTCAGTCTGGGCTGATAATTCTTACTATAATCTGTTAGAACACAAGACTTCATGCTAAATATAGATGCCATCAATGAGAATGGGTCATAAATTTCACTTGCACTTGGGTTTTGTTCATAATTTGTTCCTATAAACACCACGTTAAAATTGCTTCAAACATGATAAAATGTTGTTACATAGTAAAATCATTGGAATATTTTAAATTGCATATTTTTCCAAAAATAAATTCAGAAGAGAGCCAAATATTAATTGTGCTTTTTATTTGTAAAAAATTATTTCTACTTAACCTATTTATTCTATTCTTTCTCATACAGTCATGATTACCCATCTCAGGCAGTTAGAAACAAGTAATTTTAAAGGATCATCTAAGTTCCAAATCATAGCTACTTTCACTGATCCTTTCCTACATTTCACAATTTTCTCTATACCAAAATTCTTGCCAGCAAACATTTACTCTTTTATTGTGCATTTATAGAAAATACTCAAGCCCATTTTTATGGCCTTGTGTTTACAAAATCAATATTAAAGCATCTCTCACTTTTCATATACATGAACAGCAAGCTTTAAAATGCTTCACGAAGCAGCTTTCTTCCATGAGACAGATAATTCTTCTCATGCCACAGGTCTTTACTATCCGCCCTCTAAGGTAAAGTGACTTATTTAGGTAAACATTAATTTACGACTTCATTCACTTTTAATATTGAGATTCTTGCTTGATTCCAAAACAGTTGGAAGCATTTTCACAGAATTTTCCAGAAGAAAGTATAAAGAAAAGCAAAGACAAGTAAAATAAGCAGTACCATGAGAGGACCACTGGCTTCAGATAAGAGACCTTAGTCCATCTTTTATCGTAACATATCAATTGCACTTTTTGAAGTTTGAAGTTTCCCACAGTGGTGAACATCATCAACCATGACCCAGAACTTGACGTTTCCTGGATTCTCGGTTTGCTCTTGGACTCATTTAGCAGCTGGTTCCCCAAGGAGACGTTCATTGGTGACATCTCCATCACCGGTAAGCAGCTTTAACCAGGGCTTTTTGCTAAATAGACCAAGCATTTCGAGAGGGTGTGGGAATTAAGTCACTCTAGAACCAGGAAGTCAAGCAAGGCACACAGGCCAGGACCAAGCATGACAGGTCAGTGTCAGGGGAAGGCAAGTGTGTCCTCTCGCTCTGGTGAAGCGGCACGTGACATGATGCAGGAGCTGAGTGTGGTGGCCCAGGAAGATGTCGTACCGACTTTTTAAACGTGGTGACAGTCAGTGGGATAGAAGGAAACAACGCCACACAGTGACCTGGTTGAGAGAGCTTCTTCTCAAGGTTCATCTTCAAACTGTCCCCCAAACGCTCGATGCCTCCATGCAAACCACTAGCTGCCCTCCCTAGACCATGTCCTAACCTCTCAGCCAGCTTTCCTGCTGCTGCCTTGACACCTCTCAAATCCTCCACGTGGTAGCCAGCAGGACTCACAGTGTAAATTGGGCTTTGTGACTCCTCCACCTAACACTGTTTAATATTTTCCTCCTGTACATAGAATCAAATGAATCTTTCAGACCATGACCTGAAAGCCCATTGGTGGTGGCTTAAATTCGAAGTATCTCCCAGTAATTTGTCTATGAAGGGCTTGATCCCTACTGCAGTGGTGTTCGGAGGGGGAGGACTGGAGAGGTGACAGGATCGCCATGGTACTGACTTCATTACTGATTGCGCCATTGGTGAGCTTACAGCTGAATGCATTAGTAGAAAGTGCTGTTCAGTTAAAGAAGGTAGGTGTCACTGGAATCATGCCTCTGAAAGAATGACCTTGCCGCTGTCCGCTTCCTCTCCGGCTCTGATCCTGCTCTATGCTTCCTGGCTGCCAGGAGCTGCACAGGCCTTCTCTGTCACTCCCCTGCCACCATGATGCCCACTGACCATGGACTGAAACCTCTGAAACCAAGAGTCAAAATACACATCTCCTCCTTTAAGTTGTGTATGTCATGCATGTGGTCCCATCAGTGGGAAAGTGACTCACACACTTCCCATGAGCTATGAACTGCCTCCAAGAAATCTAGCCAGCTTCGTTTCCTACCACATTCTTCCAGTCACGATGTTCCACCACCTTTACTGGATACATCAGAGCTCTCCTGCCTCAGCCTGTTACAGTGTATGGATGGAAAAAAATAAGTGCTATGAGAAGAGCAGAAGCAAAGTAAGACTCTAGAAAGAGAGTAGGACTCCTCTTCCTCTCCCTCCAACACCAAATCACTCTGCAACTCAAATACACACAAAAAGGAAACAAAGGATGCAGGTAAGAGGGGGTGTAATGATGAAGTAGTAGACCAGGAACAAAGGCAGAGGAAGAAAAAGACTGGCCCTGGCTTTGGGCTTATATTGGTTTTCTATTGCCATCCTAACAGATTACCTTGTATCAAACTGTTTGAAATAATACAAAACTAGTATTTCACAGTCATGTAAGTCAAAACTCATCTAGGTGAGACAATTCTTTGGGTCCCATTTGGCTCACAGCAGGGTGCTGGCGAGACTGCATTCATTTCTGGAGGTTCTGGAGACAAATCTGTTTCTGTGCTCTCTTAGGTTGCAGGCTGAAACCGGGTTTGTGCAACTGCTGGACTGGGCCACCTGTTCTGTTCCGACCTGCTGGCCAGGGTTGCCCTCAGCTCCTTGAGGCTCACAGCAGTGTTGGAGCAAGTCTTCCCATGCTTCAGCTCGCTTTAGCTTCCCACTCCACAGAATCCTCCGGCCAATCTCTCTACCTTCTGCTGTTGCTTTGAAGGACTCGGCTATCCAAAGGGAACCTCCTGGATCACCCAAGGCGAGGCCTCCATTTTCGAGTTAGTGAACTGGCAACCTTGATCACATCTGTGGAGCACCTTCAGGGTGACATCTGGGTCAGTATTGGGGTGAATACTTGGGGAATGGAATCTCAGGCAGGCATCTTTACCAATCTGCTGTTACAGCATCTGTGCCATGCTGAGAGGTTTGCATACGTTATAAAATCTAATTTTCTTAAAACCAGTATAAGCAAGCAGTAGGTAATGTTGTCACTGACAACAATAGCAACAAAAGTCTCCATATTTCTTGTTTCCATGCTACTCCATGACTATACATATCAGGCTGCTTTAATAGATCTGTAACTGGCTTTTATTTTTTAAAGTTTTACACACACATTAAACTCTTTAAAGAATGTGTGCGTATGCGTGTGTGTTGCATATGCAAATTTGTAAGTACAAAAGAAGCCATTTTGGATCTTGTTAAAGTCTCAGCTTGCCTTTTCTCTATGCTCATTTCAATAGTGTAGCCAAGAACCCTACTGCTGAGTGAGAGATGCTGCTGTTTCCATGGCAACACACCAGGGTGTCCTGGTGGGAAGCTGTCTCCACTTAATTGCAGCATAAACAATTCACCTGATTATGGGCTTGTAAGAGGCTAGAAACAAGAGCATGTAAATCAGCAGAGAGAACGTGTAGGTAATGTGCTATGCGGTGGGATGCATTTTGGGACCCTCTCACAAAGCCATGTGAAAAAAGGATGCTAAGAAAACGGAGAAATTCTTCCGGTTGATTTTTTGTAAACAATGTTTTGTAAACATTGGACAGGTTCTCAACTCAGGGACTTTGTGGAAATGCTGTGAGATTTCAGCATGGTTTTTCCATGTAGAAAGTAAAGATTTTGAACTATTTCTCTCTTTTTTTCCCCTCATTACCCACAAATTGTCCTCTCTCATCACATAAAAAAACACAAAATGAGAAAGTTTATGACATACATACTTATATATGTTATTTTAAGCCAAGAGACAAAAAAATATAGGCATATACATTTATATATGGCCTTTTTTCTTTTTGTACTGGGGATTGAATTTATGACCTTACACTTGCCAGGCAGGCATTGTGCCACTGAGCTATATATATGAGCTTTTTTAACCAGGAACAAGGCCAGGATGGGACTGGTTTTGGAAACATCACTCTCACTGCTCCTCTACCTTCCCTACCTAAGTCCTGAGAGCCACCTTGTGAATGCAATGGATGCCCAGTCACCAGGGAAAACTGCCACCCCATCCACCATGAGACTTTCCAGGCAGAGCTATGTAGGTCTAAAATACGTGTCCTTGTCTAGGCTATCAACTAATGCAGACATTTCTGTCTACCATATCACCTTCTAGAATTCAAATACTCCTGGGAGAAGACTTATGTTAAGTCACATTGAAAAGTAATTAGCAGAGAAGACAAGATGGCCAATCAGCGAGCAACAAAATACAAAGCCTCCCGGGAGAAACAACTCATATGCCAGAATAAAACACCCTGGAGAGACCCAGACAAAGGGAGATAGATCCTCTTGACACAGGAAGAAATTAAAACATAAAAAACCTCATCAAATACTTTGGGACTACAACTGAAACAGCTGAAAATTATGGGACACAGCATTTTCACGGTGACCCGCCAAGTGTGCACCAGCTTGAATCTGCACCAGCCGGCAGAACCGCCCAAATTCATTCCCGCTGCCACTCATAGGACGCACAACAACGCTGAGGTTGGGGGTTGGTGAGCCCAACAGAGAGCGGAGCCAGTGAAGAGACCTTCATTGATCCACAGTCAGTGCTGGGAATGAGACCACTCCCCACATGGGAAGGGCGTGACCAAATGGGCGACATGTTGGAATTGGGCAGGAGGAGCCTGAACTGGGAGTGATAGTGACTTCAGTTGCTTGCTCCCTCCCTGGAACAGATTCATGGGATTTGCTTGGACTGGGCCATGCCCCTGGCTGGGACCCAATGAGCCATCCCAAAT